>JASANE010009672.1:0-13002 GCA_030248225.1 Trileptium ribeirensis | reverse complement strand
ATATAATAAAAATCGGGCAAAGTTTCAGCAAAATTGTGGAAAATAATGAATCCCTAAAAATTTCGAAAATCTGCATTCTTTTAACTTACCACCTCTTGTTGTCCGCTTGCGTAATAACCGCAATTTTGCTGGCTCGTGCGTTGTGCGCGGGGCGAGGTACAGCGCACACGCGAAATAGGCAAGTGGTAGGGCACCGCGGAAACTTCGTGCGATTGGCTACAGTTCGCGCGTTGTGCGTGGGGCAAGGAAGAGCGGACAGGAGAAATAGTCGAGAGGTAGAGCACCGCGGAAAGTTCGTGTGATTAGCTAGGGTTCCAGCGTTCTGCGTGGGGCGAGGTAGAGCGGATATGCGAAATAGTCGAGAGGTAGGACACGGTGGAGAATTCGTGCTATTAGCTACAGTGCGCGCGTTCTGCGTAGGGCAAGGTAAAGCGTACAGGCGAAATAGGCGTTACGTAGGGCACCGCGGAGAGTTCGTGTAATTATTTAGAGTTCGTGCGTGGGCACCGCGGAAACTTCATGCGATTGGCTAGAGTTCGCGCGTTGTGCGTGGGGCAAGGTAGAGCGGACAGGAGAAATAAGTGAGAGGTAGAGCACCGCGGAAAGTTCGTGTGATTAGCTAGAGTTCCAGCGTTCTGCGTGGGGCGAGGTAGAGCGGATAGGCGAAATAGGCAAGACGTAGGGCACCGCGCAGAGCTCGTGCGATTAGCGAAACTTCGCGCGTTGTGCGTGGGGTGAGGTAGAGCGGACAGGCAAAATGAGCGAGAGGTAAGGCACCGCGGAGAGTTCGTGCGATTAGCTAGTTCGCGCGTTGTGTGAGGAGCGAGGTACAGTGGGTAGGCAAAATAGGCGAAAGAAAGGGCACCGCGGAAAGTGCGTGCGCTATTTGCGAGAGTTCGCGGGTTGTGTGTGGCGCGAGGTAGAGGGGAAGACGAAATAGGCGAGAGGAAGGGCACCGCAGAGAGTGCGTGCGATTAGCTAGAGTTCCGGTGTTGTACATGGGGCGAGGTAGAACAGATAGGCAAAATACGCGAGAGGTGGGGCACCGCGGAGAGTTCGTGCGATTAGCGAGAGATCGCGCGATGTGCGTGGGGCGAGGTAGAGGAGACAGGCGAAATAGGCGAGAGGTACGGCATCGTGGAGAGTTCGTGCGGTTAGCTAGTTCGCGCGTTGTGTGAGGAGCGAGGTAGGCAAAATAGGCGAAAGAAAGGGCACCGCGGAAAGTGCGGCGCTATTTGCGAGAGTTCGCGGGTTGTGTGTGAGGCGCGGTAGAGCGGGGAGGCGAAATAGGCGAGAGGAAGGGCACCGCAGAGAGTGCGTGCGATTAGCTAGAGTTCGCGTTTTGTGCGTGGGGCGACGTAGAGTTTGTGGGCGAAATTGGAGAGAGAAGGGGCACCACAGAGAGTGCGTGCAATTAGCTAGAGTTGTCGCCTTGTGCGTGGGGCGAGGTAGAGCGGGTAGGGAAAATGGCGAGAGAAAGGGCACCACGAAGAATGCGTGCGATTAGCGAGAGTTCGCGTTTTGTGCGTGGGGCGACGTAGAGTTTGTGGGCGAAATTGGCGAGAGAAGGGGCACCACAGAGAGTGCGTGCAATAAGCTAGAGTTCTCGCGTTGTGCGTGGGGCGAGATAGAGGAGACAGGCAAAATAAGCGAGAGGTATGGCATCGTGAAGAGTTCGTGCGGTTAGCGCGAGTGAGTTCGCGCGTCGTGTGTGAGGCGAGGTAGAGCGGGTAGGCGAAATAGGCGAGATGTAGGGCACCGCTGCGAGTGCGTGCGATTAACGAGAGCTCATCAGTGGCGACATAAACCAAACGAAGACCAATACCAGCCCAAAGACTAATAAAGCCTGGACATAGTGTATAGAATAACATCCAGCGTAACTGTTTCAAGTGGATGGGCGTTTGTATACGATGTTTGGCTTATTTATAAAACGTTGCGTCTGTTAAACCCTAAAATTAAATCAGGCTAGAAGCGAAAAAATCCAATGAGAATCTCTTCAAAATCTTGCATGATACTACTGCTTTACTGTTTCTAAAACGTCTGAAACTATAAAAAACTGATCGGGTTTTGAACATTTGTTTTTACAAATTCCGTGTGTTTGCTTTTTTACCAAGTCATGATCAGTTTGGTGAATAAGAAATCATCAACTTTATTTTTGAGAGAACGTCACAATGACATGTACGTATCTCTCTGCTGGGCCTACCAGCGTTTGTCGTGTTTTTGTAGTTCTTGAGTAACTCTGTCATCCGCAGGGCTGGGAAGATATAAGATAAATAGGGTGCCGGAATTTCTTACTCCTATTGCACCCCTGGTTGCATCTATAACTGCAATCAAAGGGTTGGGACTCCAAGGCCTTGGTAACATTGCGTCCAATTCGATACGCTCCAATCCAATCCAATTTGTGGTAACAATACATTCGATCCGATCCGATTGAATTCTGCGCCTACTAAATGCTGTTTGTGCTTTTTTCACATCACGTCATCTTACACCAACCTGATAAAACTGGGCATGCTAAGATGAGATTACGATGAGATAGGATTGTCGGATCACGTCGGACGCGGTGTAAACACAATTTTTTCTGTGATTAAATTACGATGAGATAGGACTGTCGGATCACGTCGGACGCGGTGTAAACACAATTTTTTCTGTGATTAAATTACGATGAGATAGGACTGTCGGATCACGTCGGACGCGGTGTAAACACAATTTTTTCTGTGATTAAATTACGATGAGATAGGACTGTCGGATCACGTCGGACGCGGTGTAAACACAATTTTTTCTGTGATTAAATTACGATGAGATAGGACTGTCGGATCACGTCGGACGCGGTGTAAACACAATTTTTTCTGTGATTAAATTACGATGAGATAGGACTGTCGGATCACGTCGGACGCGGTGTAAACACAATTTTTTCTGTGATTAAATTACGATGAGATAGGACTGTCGGATCACGTCGGACGCGGTGTAAACACAATTTTTTCTGTGATTAAATTACGATGAGATAGGACTGTCGGATCACGTCGGACGAGGTGTAAACACAATTTTTTCTGTGATTAAATTACGATGAGATAGGACTGTCGGATCACGTCGGACGCGGTGTAAACACAATTTTTTCTGTGTTAGAATAGTTCGATACATTACTTTGATTTTCTTTCGAGAAGTAGGTTTGGAAAAAATTTTATGTTGAATTAATTTTGAACATATGACATCGATCAAAAGAGAGTAAAAGACTGAAAACTAGATCCTTCGCTGGGATCGGTGGGTTAGTCCTCACTGATAATTACTGACAAGCCAGTACAAAGCATGAGAAATACTGAGATACAACATAACACTTGTTTATTGTATAATCACTCATAATTTCACCTTTGAGTCGAATCGGACCGGTCGTTCCAAAAATACTCATCATAAAAGCAGCATTCGTTTAATCTTCACCCAAAAATGTTTTTCACGTCACTTCGAAACCAATTTAGAAATCAAGATGAGGTTAACGCGTACCCACTTTGCCCAGAAGCCCTGAGCGCAGAGTTAAATCTTGATCCAAATAGAACCAAATATTCCGAAGTAAAAAACGATAGCAGTAAAATATACAAGAATTTCGGTCCAAAAACTAATGTTTTTATCTAATCCTTAGAATTTCTACGATATTGGGAAAAACGATATTGACATAATATACAATCTAAGCGTCCATAGACTGCCAAAATTTAAACCAAATACCGCCAGTCAGTCGCAAGTTATAGTAACAACAGCACTACTCCGGTATTCTGACACAAAATTATGGTTTTTTGGTATATTATTCATTTGGCAAAAGGTTTACAGGCTAGATGTTATGCCTACTGGTGTTTGCATCCTATAGCATCTGTACTGTGAAAATATTTGTCATATAATTTCAGCGGTTATCATGCTATAAACGAAAACAACTTAATTGGCTTTGATTTTGGACTAAAAGTGGGCTTTTTAAGCTGCTGAAAAAAACTAATTCATTTTACAATTATGTGTGAACGATCGAATATAGTCAACGGTAAAAAATATTGACATCTGTCCTTTCGGTCCTGAGCTATAGCCGCAGCTGCAACAAAACTTTGTAGTAATGGTGTAACCAAGCAACAAGATAATCGTATCTTTCGGATCGAATAATTTTGTCAAGTAATGGAAAGGAATTTTTAAAGTTCTCTCGCAGTGTGAAAGTTTCTTGAAATTGTTATTGATCTCAAGCAAGCGGTAGGACATTATAAAGCCCAGTATTCATACAACAGATTGTAGCTGGTCACAGCGCCTATTAAATGCCTACAACTGGGTATACCCTTCGGCAAAGAAATTAATCGTTTGAAAGTGTTTGTTAACACGATTCTTTGGCACAATGTGCGGAGTTGCAACTTTTAGTTTCATTGAGGATCGATGTGTTTGCAGCAATAAACTGCAGCAATATTTGCTAGATTTTAAAATAAGCAAGGTGTTGCTTTAAACTCTTTGTTATACTTACTCACTCAAATGCAATTTTAAGCTTAATCCTCCCATGCCCACTAGGTCCACATGGACCAAACGCACATTGCGACTAGTTGTGTTTACTGAGTTTGTCGTATGTCGTACGTTTGAACGTGCGTTGTTATTCGCTCGCATTGTGAGGTTCCGTAAGGAACCGAGCAACAGCTCTCAGATAGCTCAGTGGTTTGCTACACAAGTTTCACCCGTACATTTCGGGTTAGATCCCTGGCGCAGGCTTGAGTTTGTCAAACATTGCACGATACGCAAATTAATTCGGGCATGAAAGGGTTAATAACATAATAATCAGTTCAACCTGAGGAATTTTATCTTTATTTGCAAGGCAAAAGGGATATAAAATATGTATTATGATTATAGAAGCATGATATAATTGTCTTGTTTTTGGGGGTCCAGTGCTTGGAAGATGTACAGGGTGAAAAGTTGGTGAAACTGAGAGAGAGCCGACTCGCAGCATATATACATCGCGAGATTGCATTTCTTTATGGAATAGATTTGGATATTATTCATACTCAAAAAACCATATCACGTTCAGTGTGTTGGGAACATTTTTTTGACAGATGAAATCCGTGGGATACCAATTATAACTTGCAAAAGGTTTTAATTCATTGAGGCAAAAACGAGATTGGTTTAGTATGTTCTAGAAAATTATGAAAGTTGTGAAAATTATAAATATAAGCTACGTTTATTTGAAACTAAAAACTGTGGTCCACTTTAAAGTTCAGGTCATGGATTGTTATGACCACACTGCTTGGAAATACCTCAGCGCTTTCAGTAAATTGCGTTTTCAGAAGTCTAATATACCTTCATTATATACGATTTACATTAAGAGTAATCAGTAAAGTTTTCTTATTTTATGCTTACATTTTTATTTCAGTTATTTCTAATTTTAAAAATAATCCAATTCGAAACTGAATCCATGCATACAGATTAATTTTTACAACAAAGATTGGAAAAACCCCTTTCTAAACGGTGAACCTTTGAAGATTTTAGCGGTGATTTGTCAATAAAAATTAAGCTTAATGTTTAGATGCAATGAAATTTAAAAAAGTTAGTAATTTGTGTAATTTAGACAAAATTAGATAAATTACGAGCTTGGCCATTATTTTTACTCTTGCTACAGTATATAAATTAAAAAATACAGCGGTTCTGTTATTGAACTTCATCGAATTTTTCCGAAAGGAAGTTGTACTAAAATGGGAATTTTTGCAATTTGAAAGATTTTGCTATGAATCGTAACCTTGAAGTCAGCATAAAATTAAATGAAATGTTGGCAATTTTAATAAATTCCAATTAGTTTTTTGTATTTGCTATAGTATTATGCTGCTTCACTGCTAAATATATATTAATATGAAATAAGTAATAGTTGTATCACAATCATCGTGTGTTCAGAAATTTGTACCATACGGAGGTATCGACCTGAAACGAGTGCGTTAGTACGAGTTTGAACCAGAAAAACGATACCAATCTTTAAACGCACAGCTGGTCATGCTAAAACAGGACTTGTATCATAGGTATTGTAGTTCATCGTGCGCTCAGACATTTTAATGTACGGCTTTAACTAAACTGTGTTTTTTACAAGTAATAGTTGTAGAATAGGCAACTGTACGGTAAAATATTTGTGAACACGGTTGTGACGAGCTCAAACAAGTGAGTGCGATAGCACGAGTTTGAACACGATGTCGTGTGTATAAACGTTTGAACATACGATTGCTATATTACAACTGAGTTGTAGTATAGCTAACCGTGCGTTGAGACATTGGTATATACAGACATATATTACAACGTATAAAAATTGCCTACGTCGCCTGTGTTGTACCAAAAACATGGCTCAGTTTTTGTGTGGAAATTTGGTCCAACAATTGCTCGTCCAGCACTCTCTTAAACATCAAAATCGGGCTAGTTTTCAAATATTTTTAAATTACCAAAACAACTGATAACGCGAGTCAATCTCTGTGATATTGCCTAAGACGCTGATGTACTAAAAAGTAGGTTTGCTTAAATATCCAACACAAGTGATTGTAAAAATTGTATGCGTAATAGAACAAAGTTCCGCGATTATAGAACACAATTTCTGTGATAAACACAGTCACCGATAAACCAAACCCAGTTAGTAAAAAGTCTAAAATTTTACAAAGCTGACCCATTTCAATCGGTCCCACGTGTACTACCCTCCGACGGTCAAGCGAAGAAGCAGCTTTATAATATTCTGCGACACAAGTGCTATTCGCGTTGCGGGTATAGCGATCAACCAGTTGATAATAGGTATCGGAAAGAACATGTCGCTGATACCAGTTAAATCGGTGCCGAAACACAGGTGAATAGTAAAACGAATGATAAGCCACCGACAGTTCTCCGTTCCCAGCTCCGATTTCCATGACGTCCGAACAATAGTGCTGTTCAACAAATTTTCGATCTCCGTAGTCAAGAAGGACCAAGACGTTTGAAGACGACTCGATAACCCGCTGAACAGCCTCGACAATTGGAACAACTTCAGGTGGATTGGCCTAAAATATTTACAAACAAAATAATTTTGGCTTTATAAAATATGAATTCAATACCGTAGTTGAAATTAAAACATAAAAATTTAAATCGATGAAATTTGTGGTCTCGTAAAATGATAAACAAATAATTGATAAAAGCGTGGAATGTCTTAGTCAATTTTTCACGCGTTAACTCCTTCCAAAATGAAGCGCACTTAATTAGTAAATAGTAAATGTTGCGGTAAGTTTCTAATTTCTAATTTCTTGGGATCTTACGGATCCTGTCTAAATCCTAACTGTGCAAATCGTTTAAAGTAAGGATTCGTTTAGGTAAATCTGATAGCACCAAATACTGCTCATGAGTCTCAAAAACATGCACGCTAAACATATTTAAAATCTTCATTACAATGGCTTTACCCTGGGTAATAATGACTAAGTGTTCGTCTGTTGCTGCATAAAACATCTGAGTAAACTAACCATTTGCTACGTTTATTATTTTTTCAGTTTCGTGAACAAACTAGAAAGATGCATGGAGTAGGATATAAAGGGCAATCCAAATCGTCTTTCCGAAAGTGATGGTTTTCGATTTTGCTGGCTCTAACCGCATAATTTTGGTAGCTAGTTTTCCATGTTTTATTTCTACCACGTTGGATAAGTTTATTGCTATTAAATTACATTGTACGCGATCTATTTATTAATGTTAATTACTTTTTAAACATTCTAGATTATTATTACTAGAATAGTAATGCATCGTTTCAAGCCTTTTTGTTAAAGTCGCACAACCGTTCAAATGACCCGCAATGTAATGCAGTACACATTTGTTAAATCGTGACCGAGTGGTGTAGCGCTGTATCGTCCTACCAGTCCTGAACTAGATGCGTGTTCAACTCCTGCCGGCGCTTGAATTTTTCTGTTTGGAGTCGTCTTTGTTCTAAGCAAATATATGATGCTCCTAACTTGGCTGTTAAGATGATTTAAGTTCTTGATATTGTTCTATTCATGTCAATGATAAAAGACGAATTTATATTTTATAGTCGAGACTACGCAGGTTCACAAATATTAACCAGCACAACTACAGAAGCACAGATCACAATATAACAGGTTTCAGGTTGAGCATATAACCATAAAATTGTGGAAACCCAACGGTACGTGTGAAGCATCTAGAAATTCTTCGATTGCTTAATACCTGAGCCGCTTCGTACAACTTCCGCATGAGACCGCCTGTCGTTTCGTTTGCACCGAACAACTTCTCCAACGTTATCCGATATGGGGTCATCACATGGAACCGACCCATCCGCATCCCGTCGGCCAGCTCAGCAAACGTTTCAAAAGGCTTCCGCGGCTCTGCAGGACGATTGAACACAAGTGTAATTGTACTACCGATATACGCCAGTGAGACCGCAATCACAAGCCAATACGATGCGTAGAGGAACTTTGCCACAATTCGCGACACTGGCCTGTAGTAGGACCGTTGCGCGCTGTGGTTGTAAAGCCATTTGATCGTCACATACGACGCCAATAGCGTACTCATCAAGACAGCTAGAAACAAAATTTAGGTGCAACGCAATGCTATGTCCTTATTGGCCAAGGTAACTGTGACGAGCCAAAGTGTAATGCATGCCATGCAGTTCTCTATGTACTAAGGCTAAGACTTAGCCTAAGATTAGGTCCATATATGAGACTTACACTAAGCCTAAGTCGGACTGCCGTCTCCGAACATGCTGCTCTAGGCTGCTCTTTTTTCTAACGATATACCATAACGTCTCTCAGGATTACCTGGGCTTCAGTGTTTGTAATTAAAAACAGAAGGTGTAATTACCGTAAATTTATTGCGATGCGCAATCAATCACCATCGTATTTTGTATAAATATGCTGCGTAACGGCCAGAACCGACTACTTTTAGGCGGAAGCTTTCCTTATAAACTCACTAAAACGCTCAAATACAGTTAGTTTTGTATATACATTTATAGAAATATATATTAGCAAATTTAAGACAACTGCGTTCGCATTACATATATATTATATCCTTTGAAAACAGAGAGCTTTTTAACATCGAGTTTTAAAATTGTATAAAAATGTTAAAAGTTTAAAAATGTTAAAAAAATTTAGCATAAATTATTAGGTAAATGTCAACCTTAGGGACCGGACGTTATAACGTCAGAAAAAACATCAGCTTAGAGCGGGGGATTCGGGGGGCTGAAGCCACCCGACTTAAGTCTAGGCTTAGTACATGACTCATATAGGGACCGTAGGTTGGGCTAAGACTAAGGCTTAGTATATCGAGAACGGGATGGCATGCATTATACTAAATTTGACGATGGGCCAATATTTATTTTATTTAAAAAAATGATTCAGGACGCAAAACTCATAGCAACCCGAGTATATCCAACAAAAAAGCCAGTGTTGTCAGAATTTTAATGGTGGAAAGCGATATAATTTAACAGGGCTGTAAATAATTGAGAGTATGAAAATGGGTGTTTCCATAACTTCATGCTAAAGAATAGAACCTACAATGAATGCTGGGCTTTGTGAAAATGTGTTTTCCAATTCAATCACTTGAATAAAACTAAGCGAAGACTGAAGCAATGCGCACACCACAATGATACACGAAGAGGTCCTGTTCAAAAAGGATATTTTTTGGATAGCTTCACCGGGAACATCAGAAGAACCATTTGGCACACCATTCTTTTTTTCGACAGGTATATCTGATAGGCTCGTAGTTCGATTAAATATCGGACGGGTTGCGCAGCGAAAACGGTAGTTAATATCCGCTGTGACAAATCATATTTCTCAAAAGAAATTCATTATGGAGACGATGTGATCAGAAATTAGCCGATAACCAAAATCCAACCCCTCATTATTTCACTTAGACATTACCGGCTGTGCTAAGATTTCTCGAAAGGCTGTCTTTTACGACAAAATTATGTGTTCCGCGAGTTAATCGCTGGACAATGTGGCAAATTAAATGTCGTTCTCTCGATTTATAGTTTCGTTGCCGCAATTGTATGACGAACTAGTTGAAAGCAGCTGTAGGGTAGATAAGTTTTCAAAATTGTGTAAAAAATTAATGTTTCTTGCACAAATACAAGGGTTGATACAATTTACAAACAGCAACGGTAACATGCGGCGAGGTAATCCAAGTTTCTCATCGACTAACATACCTTGACCAAGCGTGAGACGCTCAAACAGCGCTACCCGAACCATTCGAGGCTGTCGAACAACAGCAACGTAGTCCGACGTAAACATCGGAAAATCGCTGGGGACCACTTGGCTTCGCGAATAGTCGAGCGTCATTTGTGGATCAGAAATATCGGCTCGATTATCGGCCAGCAAGCTGATCACACTGTTCGGGCCATCCGAGGCACTGAAGCCATCAGCCTCAACGTATACAGGCTTGAGACCAAGCAACGGACCAATCTCGTTTTCGGCAAACTGATAGCTTACACCGCCACATGTTTCGTTGTCGTCCGAACACGTTGCACACGGGATCGGATGATCGAACATGCAAGGCTCGGAATATATTGGCAACACCGCATGGGCAATGCGAATGATGTTCTCACTCATCGTCGCCGCGTATGGATGGACCTTTATCGACCCACCGTTAAGGACCTCAATTTTCCGGAGTTACCCGCTCAGCGATTTTCATTTAAATTCGTCACGAAATTATGTAGAATTAGTTTTGACTCTCCAAGAAAGTTAACCTATTTATATACAGTGCGTAAAACGTTGACGTATGAATATGGATTTATCTACTATGGATATGGATGGCCCTTTATCGACCCACCGTTATGGCCTAAATTTTCCGGGGATACCAATTGTGCTATTTTCATTTAAATTCGTCACCAAGTAATGTGGAATTACTTTTAACTCTCTCCGAACGATAACCTATTTAGATACAGTGCGTAAAATGTTGACGTATGTATCTAAAATTTGGAAAACAGTTTGAAAACAATTGGCTTTCATATTTTGCGAGCTCGAAGACGTGCCTTACAGTTGGATGATATCGAAATATTGAACTATTGCAAATAGAGTAACATTGGTCCGGTAATCGCGTAGTGGTTGTTAGTTTCCGACAATAACCAACGCGGTGAGATGCCAACTTTGCAACAAGTTTATTGATTTTTCGAAGACTTTCTCTGCGATTTGACCTGATTTCACAAAGCTTGATCGGCTCTGTAACGAAGAATTGAAATGTAATACAAAAATTAAGGTGTCAGACACCAGCTTACATGAAATTTTAGCTATGGTTATACGACGTGGTTGTTTCAGATGGATTTGAGTGACTTGAAGCATTATTGGTTTTGAAATGCTAATTCTAAGCCTAAGCCTAAGCGCTTATGCATTGATATAAACCTTGTTTCAGGAATGAAAACATAAATATTGATGAAGATGCTCACGCATTCCAAGAACATACCAGCTCTTGCGAATCCTGAAGAAGTCGTAGCGGGATTTGGTATCCACGTTACCCAGTTATATGACCCCAGCTAAGGGCCATCAACTACAGGTAAACCAGTGTGATACTACTCATGCCCGACTAAACCGCTACACTAGGAAACACGCCAGCGGCACTGAATATGAAAAAATTGAGTTCAGATAAAGAATTGTAAAAAAACTTGAGTTAAGAAAGATATTTGGTCACCGTTTCGGGTTTTTACGGGCAATTGCATGAACGACATTAATGGTTCTCTGTGTCAGTTGTTGCAAATGATATCGTCAAAATGGTGCCTGAATATGGCTTTGAAATTAAGGATTTCAAATGGTTCTGTAGTAGAATGTAGTTGGCAATCACGGGTAATGCATTCTCGAACAATATATCAATTATAACCGCTGGCTTTTACCCTAGGCAATAAGAACCATTAACTGTTCTGCTGCTGCATATCTTTTGGGTAAACTAAATAACTGCTGCAGCAATCTTTATAATTTTTTCAGTGTTGAACGAACTATAAAGTCGCACGAGTTAGGATATAACGGGTGATCCAAATCGTCTTTCCAAAAGTATTGCGACTGTTTTCCTGGCTTGTAACCGCAAAATTGGGATAGTTAGCTTTGCTTTCTGTGTGTATTATTACAACATTGATATGTATTACAGCTGTTAGTTACTCTCTACCTGCTCTAAATTACTAGATAACTAGTATAAACCTACGACTAGAATATCTGAAGCGTTTCTAACCACTTTGGTAAACCCGAGCAACAATCTAAAAGACCCGCAATGTAATGCAGGACACGTTTGTTAAAACGTGGCCGAGTGGTATGGGGCGCTGTCCTGCCCTACCAATCCAGAAAGTGTGGGTCCAACTCCCGCTAGTGCCTGAATTTTCACACATATAAGGTCGTTTTTGTTGAAGGCAAATAACTGATGCTCCTAACAAACAAAATCATTATAGGAGTTAAATGGCACTAAGAAAAGGTGATTAAAGACCTTGCTGTCGTAAATTCTGACCCAGTTCCTATCCTAGCACTCACAACTAACTGCTGTACCACTCTCGACACGAAAATTCTATTCGACAGTCGTATCTCGCTAATAGAGTAATGATAAATTTTAGGTCTGTCCTTTCTAAGTTTTACAACTGTAAAAGATGAAACAAAGGGAGCCGACTAAGCAAAACACCTACTTTGTGACACATAATTAAACGAAAGAAATTGTCTTTACAGTCGGTTATAGCTATTATGTTCACAGCTGGTTCATCGCTGAAAACTTGATAGACACAATTGATGGTAATTGATAAGTATTAACTCTCTTTGGCGGAATACTCTTTTATGAGATCTTTATCTTCAAAATACCGATTAATTGCTTCATAAAAAATTTACGATAAGGTCATACATACTCGAGATTTGAGGTCCAAGGGGTGGTTAGAGCTCGGACGAAAGAGGATGATGCGTCCCCTTACGGGGGGGGTGCAGGGAGTGGCCTACCTGTGAGAGGGATCGGCAATTCGAGCTGATTGGGCTATGTGATTCTACCCTAGCGCCCTCTATGAGCATGCATGAATAAGGCACGGTACGACGCGCTATATACTCCATG
>JASANE010009669.1:0-18768 GCA_030248225.1 Trileptium ribeirensis | reverse complement strand
ATGATAGATGACTCTAACAGCTGCCCGGATTTTATATTCGATACAACTCGGCTACACGTTTGAAGTTCGACGAAGTCGGCTATGAATCACACGACACGCAATAAACATCTATGCAAGATGTACGTAGAACACATTTACATTACACAATCAAACATCGTACATGGCAGATGTATTTACAGTACGGTGTAACAGTACGTACAAAAGTGATTTGAATTGAAAAAATTTGTACGACCTGAATGCGTACTTTAGATATTTTGAGCAGAAAATGAATTGCGTTGAGAATACTGCGCAGTAATGTGATTGTGTGAGCATTAGTGTCTTGCCTGTCAAATAGGTGATCCACAGTGGGAATTCTAAAAGATCCAAGCATGTGTAAAAAAGTTACAGTATTTGCGTGTTTTCTTTTCTAAAAACAGACTACATATGGGAGCAAGATGGGAAATGCTGTGCAAAAAATAATATAAATAATTTTTTATTTTTTAGTTTCGGTAACGTTGTTCAATAAAAAATTATTACAAGGGGTAACAGTTAAGTATGGTACAAAATATAAATGTATAAATTCAACCATTTCGAAGACGCATTGTATTATTAATATACCGTCTGGTTGTTTTATAAACTGCAGCTTAGATATATATTCGATATTTTTCAGAAGTCATATCGCCCAGTCTGGCCGCCCAGATCATTAATGCCAATAGGCAGTATTGAACGTATACACATATATTTTGTTTGATTAATAGGTTACAGAACCGCAGCTATAAATTACAAAGAGCGCCTAATACTTTATGATCTTGAACGCTTAGAATTGTGGCTTCTGCGAGAAGACTGCAATATATTTTAAACGTCTTAACTCAGATCTAAATACGAAAAGACTTAGACTTAAGGAAACTTAAACGGAAATTGTGGCTCACGACAATATTAAATAATATGGAACAGGACAAGCATATGTACCTTCGTAATAGCTTAATTTAGGTAAATTAGCAGTGTGAGAAATTACTTGAAAGCCAACGATCTTAGCGAAGCAACCAGTTTGTACAATTAATGCAACAGGATAAAGATTTTGGCAACCGTTTTAATGTAACAATATAGCCTCAAACAAAATATTTATACATATAAATATTCGTAAAAGCTAACATTCTGTTCTGAAAACCAGTAACTCGACTAACTCAGTGAAGAACTGCTTGTCTTTTACTATATAATAGTGCTTCAACCATTTTGGTTTAGAATATTCTATTGAAAATTGCGGATTACATAGTATAAAATAATTTTTAGAGTTTTTTTGGCAATTTTGAAATAGGCCAGCGTACGTGATGGGTTTTCTGTCACAGATGAATAAAATTAAGTATATTTTACAGCACTGTACTGTTTGTGCTGCGCATACAATTTTCTTACAAAGAAGAAACCATCGAAAAACTTGTTAACATGGTAAAATTGGCGTAATCGTTTGTTAATTTTTGACAAAAAAGGTGTATTATTGTGTTGTACATATATGGAAAATAATGATATATGTGAATATAAGAGTATTTTGATGACTAGGCAATATAATTTAATTTCTAAAATTTTTGCTATAGCAAGCAAGACAAATATTAAGTAATTGTTGAGCATTTCACATGATATTTCCAGTCTAAAAAGTCATTAAAAGATTGGATTTTGATCACGATTAGAAAAAGAAAAATCATTACAAATACAGTATCTATATAGTTTAGGCTGGTTTGGTAGACAAATTAATATACACTGTTAGACGTTCCATTTATGACACTATTGGAAATTACTATGCAAAGTTTTCTTTTTGTTGTATATTTTTTCTTAGTGTGTATTTTTTTTTGTGTGTTTTATCTTACACTGATCCTGAAACCCAAATTCGTAACACGCTGTTGTATTGTGCACGAACGATGGTTGTTTGTGAATGGTGATTGTACCTTCCGTCGAAGGCTCAAGTATCTGCAAACGCGATTGTTGTCCAAATATATTACTTTAACTCGGGTTACTCGTAAATTGGTCAATATCTACGCCACATCATGGTCCGGCGGGGGTTTGTTCAATTACTACGTGCGTATATTGTGGCCACGATATATCTATTGAGAAGGTATAAACTTTTATAAAGAACGATTGGCGTGAGTGTTTAGCATGATGCAGCATGGCGGTAGTAGTTAATAGTGCGGTGGTTAATTGGTTTTAACGTGACAGAGTATGGACAATGATTAAAAAACTATTCCGCTAAAAGAAGACCCTGACTGTTATTAATAATTGCTGGATAATCAATGCTTGCTTTGATTGATTTATTGTTAATTGACTTTTGCGCGAATGGTCTCATTTGCTTAATTGTTGTATGCGATGTGGATAATGGAGCATTAACAAATTTTAGGAAAATTTGAGGACAAATTTTTGTGTGGCGGAGGGGATAATGTAACGGGTTAACCCTCTACACTTTGAACTGAGTCTATTTTTTATTCATGTTGTTTTATAATAATATATTATGAGAAAAATATCTATGGAAATTGTTACTTTGCGTCTTCAACAAAATCTGTTTATTTGTTGGCTAGTGTGTATTCGCTGAGTATTGTGTTTATTACACGTGCTGTTGTGATATGTGTATTTATATGCAAGATTTGCTGTTGTATATTATTTGTAAGCTACTTGAAAAATGCGTATATTTAATTGAGTTGTGCGTATAGCGTCAGTTTTATGAGTCTGTATATAAAAACCGTAATACTTATTGTTTTCTCTTCAAAAATGCCCAGCATGCTAAGCTTAAAGAAATATAATCTGTGTAATTGTGGTCGTAACTGGCATGGGGATGACTGAGAATTAGATTATGCAAACCAAATTTGGCCACAATCGGCCCACCTGTTAAAAAGTTACGGCCCTCATCCCCTCAGATTTCTGAACTTGATTCAATAATAAGAATTTTATTAATTTTGGAAAATTATAACTTTAAGAGAGTGTAAAACAACTTAAAATTTTACAATTTGTGTGTTGGAGCTTTAGGTTATGCACCTATAGAATTTTAGTGTAGCCCCTGGGTGCCTTAACTGCTACACTTTCATTAGCGGATATGTAAGTGTATTTCTCCTGAATTTTCTGTAAAATCTTAAAATTTGTTTTGACTTAGAGAATTCCAGAATCTCATAAAAAAAGGGGTTCTCTAACACCGAAATAAAAATTTATGTTAGAGAGCGAATTTTACTATTCTAAAAATTCATAACTCGGTTGGCAGCAATTATATTAAAAATTAAGGGGTGAGAGAGATTTCAGAACTGTGTTTCTTTTGCGTTCCAATAAATCGCGTTTAGAAAAGTTTAAGCGGTTGCGCCGTTAAATCAGGGCCTCAGTCGGCCTCAGAAGCTGCACTGTTAAGATGAGTATGGTTCAGCCGTTTATTTGATTAATGTGTCTAGAGTTTGTAATTTGCTGCAGTGTGTGAAATAACTTGTCTGAATTAACATAGTATGGCATTTATAGAAACCTGTATATCCGTTTTCCGTGCTTTGTGGCCGTCCTCAACTGTCGATGCAACTCAGCTCAGCTATAGACTAGAGGAGTGATTCCTAGGATTAAGGTTCGGTTCATAGCTTTCACAACAGTCTACATAACGTTATATAAAATACAGATTAATTTAGGCTTGAATAAGTTAAGCAAATTTCAATTTTAGCTCATTAAAGGTTTTTCTATAAAAATTCTTGTCCATTTAACTATTTTCCAATCAATTTTGCTGAAAAGCATGCCTAAAGCAACATTAATAATATCTTCACAATAGATGCACGAGTTTCGAGCTCCCAGCGGGTAACCGAGTCCTTGGGGGGTCTAATTTCGGCTTCGCAGGGTGTATCAGCCGGTCGCTGGGGCTGTGGTAGCTGCAGCGTGTTTCGCACTGCCTACCGCCTATGGGTTTTATACCACTGTGGGGTAACCAAGCGGGGGAAGGGGAGTGGCAGAGGAAGACGTCTCGGGCGACCTGGCAGGGGATCCACCTATGGTTTGTGCCTACTCGCCGAGGATAATCCACGCTTCCCTGTGAGCATGTATGATTCGCACACATGAATTTAAAAATACTTAAAGTTTAATTTAGATTTAATTTAGACTTAAAGATTTTCATTTTAGGTTTCAGTTTTGATATGAGATGGCATCCCCACAGTTTTACTATTTTGAACGTTTGTATCACTTTCCACAAAGTGGTGCCCAGGAGCATCGTGTTTATCGATCGCCTGGTTTCTCTCACGTGCCTGACTGGGCGCCGACGAATCTACGGACGCTGCAGCGATATGGGTCGCTCTGTGGGCCTCTAAATCTGCCAATCGGCCAAAACGTCTATTGCAATATAATCGATTGCAAAAGAACTGCTGGTCGCCGCGATAAACTATATGCCATTTTGAATGAGCCTTCAGGTGTGATGATCGCCGATATATTTTGCCGCATCCTCGGACTGGACAAGGATGTCGTTCAGGAAACGGTATATGATAGCCAAGACGGCGAGCCTCTTCTTCACCACCAAGTGATGCGATTTGTACGCAATTTGGACAGTTGCAGGCATTAGCAACAGTTTTTGAGATGTGTTTGGAACCTCTAGACCGTCGCCTAAGATTTTGAAATTGATCTTGAGTTATCGCACATGGAGTATTTGGAGCTAAAGTTTGATGACTGAACAACGCTGCTTGTGTGAGCAACGCAACAGGTCGACTAGTATTATCCCCCTGTTCGCCTGACGGTGTGTGTAAAACCTGACGAAAATCTGATGGTGCGTCGAGAAACTTGGTTGCCAACGGTTCGCACATCGCTGTGTTCTGATTGTTTCTGTGCTCATCAATGGAAGATGCAGTTGTTGATACTTCCAAATGCGGTGAAATTATTGTTGGGAATCCGAGGTCGATTGGTAATGGTAACAACGAGGAAGCTCTACCTATTGAGCTACTGCTAACTTCTGGCTGTTGACCAAGGCTGCTAGACAGTACGTTTGCGTTGCTGTTTGTCGAAGCCGCAATCCGCCGAAGAAATTCTTGTGTAGTTTCCCATGAGATAGAATGGGTAAATGCTTCCGGGCAAGCAATATGCGAGCATCCAGTAGAAAGTGGTACAAAGCTTACATCCCGGCTTGGCAACAGTGTGTTCACAAGGCGTTGTGAAGCGTCACGTGCTGATTGAAACGCTAACGTATTGGCCTAAATAAAGACGGTGTAAAACGGTGTCAATAATTAGTCTTTAAATAATCAGTATGAATATAAATCGGCTAATATATGCATAACGTCGTCCTCAAGCTCACCCTGAGCTGTATTCAATGAAAAACTGACAGACTTACGAGTCATATTTCAATTATGAGATAGCCGGCTGTCGAGTTACAGTGTCGTCAGTCGGGTCTGGCCGCGTCGGATTGATATTTTTCAACCAGTCGCTGTGTCTATTCCGATATTTAAATTAATATTTAATATGTGCCTTGCAGAATAGACTAGTGATATATAGATTCGTGTTTTATGATATTCATATATGTCGCTCTGCTGCAAATAGGCATTTGCTATCCATATGTATATAGCACAGGTTCGATAGCGGGGGGGGGCGGCGAGAGGGAGTTACCACCTCCTAGGGGTCGGACCCCCTCCTTAGGCCAAAAGTACTGCTTTCTTTCAAAACTCCGACTGAAAGCTAATACATCAAGATAAATACTAAAGAATGACAAAACTCAGTGAAAACCAACGAAACTGAAGTAAATCAAATTTACCAGTTATATGGCAAATACTCGTGTTCAAAACAAACAACCTGACATACAAAATCGTACTTCATAAAATTGCTAAAATTTAGTATCGATTTCACAGAAAATAATTGTAAAGCCACCAAGAAATTGATGTCTCTAGAGCAGACTTGATACTTTAATTAAAAATTAACCTATCGCATAACTAATCCTATCATGCCCACAAGGTCCAAATGGGATTCGTTGTGTTTACTGAGATTTTCGTATATCGTACGTTTGAACGTGCGTTGTTATTCGCTCGCATTGTGAGGTTCCTTTAGGAACCGAGCAACAGCTCTCAGATAGCTCAGTGGTTGACGTACACAAGTTTCACTCGTACGTTTCGGGTTCGATCCCTGGCGCAGGCTGGAGTTTGTCAAACATTGCACGATACACAAATCAATTCGGGCATGAAAGGGTTAAGTCTCAGGGGCGTCGCATACGCAATACGTGATATCATGTTCAAATTAAATTTCTAAATAATCGCTAGTTCGAATGGTGGGATTTTAAAGAAACTTTTGTGTTAAAAGGTGACTTTTTGCACTTTTTATTTCACGATAAACGTAATTCGTTACCAAGTTTAAGTTACTACCGCTTGGGGAATTCACATTTGGAGACGCAATTTGTCGTCGCAAGCTTTGGCGGAATGGAAATTGTATAGATAGAAACCAATGGTGGGATATAAATAAGTATGACTGCGCTTAGCGTTGACAGAATACAGTTAGTTGATCAAACCGTGAGGCAAATATGCGAAACACAGGAGACCTGTTCTCAGGATTACACGTGACAGCTGCGGCGCCATCGTTATCTATAAATACCCTTTACCATTCCCTAAACGGACGAATAAAAGTTAGTTGCTTTCCGTGTTTTTATGGAGATGTTGCAACGCTTTGAATTGTTTAGATATCACCTTTACCATGGTTGGAGACCTAATAATAAGTGGAAATGTGAATCAATATTCATTTGAAGCATTTGGCATTTGAAGCATTCATATACTTTATCTGTGCTTAAGATTCAAATTTGCAGAAATCCCTAAATAGTTGCTCTATCCCGTGTGACTTGCCATTTAGAAGAATGAACGCCCTAAATATATAAAAGTATATGGGCCAAAATATATAAAATCAGAAATAACAAAATATTAAAAAATCTATTACCACAGTGGCTTATTTCAATATCGGAAGCTCATACATTACAAGAATATTTATACAGTAAACCGTCGAAACCTTGTAAACGCTAATAACTTATTGCTGCGCCAATTTAATATATTATACCTAGTTGTTTCACCTTTCGTAGTTTAGAGAAATACGAGTCATTTGCTAAATGCCCCTTTCGTACCATAAAAGACCGCCTGCCTGAGTTTTTAAACACCTGCCAAATAATTGCGTTTGATTCGCGCAAATTAACTAAACATAGTATTCACAGTCTGACAAAACATAAAAATGTCACATTCTGGAGGCTTTGATCAAAACTGGACTAGCTTTTAGGATGATAAAAACGAAATGTAAAATACCTGAGTTGACCCGTCATATGTGTATTGAACAGTGCTGGCAAGAGGTCTAGCTGTTAATTCTTTCCATCGTCCGCCAGCACGTCGCTCGCTGGGGTTGTTCAGAATTACACCTGTGTTCGGCAAACAGTCATGGATATGGATGTAATCACGGCTGTTTGATTGTGGTTGATGTTGAACAGATGAACTCTTTTCGTTGTATCCATGAGTATTATTTATCTTTGGTCGTCCAAGCTGGTCAATTTCAGCTTCAAGAGATAGCTGATGCAACTGTTTTTGTTGTCGGTTTTCAATTTGGCGTTGAAACGCGTCTATCTCAGCGGCATATCTTGTTCGCTGTTTTTCTTGCTGTACTCGATGTTGTTGACCATGGTGCACAGTTACATCGAAATCCGATGTTGCAGCCTGTTTATGTCCATCATGTTGCTGACTATCATTCGTCGCTCTTCGCTGATGATGTTGTGCACCTGACTGTCGTTGATATTCTAGCATATTTGGCCTTTGGTCATTATGTTCGACCGACGATTCATTTTTGCTAAGTTGTTGCTGAAATAGGTTTTGATCGTGTTGTTGTCGTTTCAGTTCTCTTGCTGCTGTAAGTTCTGCTAGTACTGCCAGTGATGGAGGTGGTGTTGTTTCATGCTTCGAGGTTGCCTAAAAATACACAAATCTCTTTCATTTACGGAGACATTGCTCATATATATTCATAGAGTCATAGTGCTGTACTTATCAAAGATAAGTCTTGAACAACACAACGAATATATATCATCATACACTGATACTAAAAGCTATATTGACAAATGCGCATAAACACCGCAAATGGCGTGCAGAATTCATGTCATATTAATATATATGGCATGTTATTGTACTGAGTTGTTCAAATTTATAAACGGTACCGACCAAAACTTCAATTCAAATTCATAACAAAACATTCGTTACGCTATCACTGTGAGTGCATGCTTGTTATTGTTCGATTTGCGTTATGGAATTCGAAGACGCCTATTCTTGCAGCCCGGTAAATATAACCAAGTTGTGTACATCTCAGTATGCCCAATACGTATGCCATTAACTATTCTGGCCTGCTAAGGTACATATTCAGCTAAGCGGAACAATAAATAGTACGACGAAGCTATAAGAACAAAAGTCGTTGTAAATACTTCAAAAATTATCAAAACAGACACAACTGCTTATATTGCGAATACGAAATTATAGTTGTACAATTCTGGACGTAGCTTCAGAATATACCTTCGAATATATTCAAACAAATGGCATCAGAAATATTTTAATTTTAGTTCAAAGAAACGGCGTCGAAAATTTGTTAACACCCTAAATATTCCCAATACGTATGCCAATAACTATTTCGGCTTGCTAAGGTATATATTCAGCTAAGCGTAACAATAAATAGTACGACAAAGTTATAAGAACAATAGTCGTTGTAAATACTTCAAAATTATCAAAACAGACACAACTGCTTACATTGCGAATACGAAATTATAGTTGTAAAATTCTGGACGTAGCTTCAGAATATACGTTCGAATATATCCAAACAAATGGCATCAGAAATATTTTAATTTTAGTTCAAAGAAACGGCGTCGAAAATTTATTAATACCCTAAACAATGAAGTCTGAAATTTTTTAAAATTTTAAAACAACTATATGTAGCAATTTGTACTGCAAAATTGCAGCCATGTCTGTTTTGGAAAGTAACAATTTATTATACAATAACTCCTTTGACGAACTCGCTAGATGCAGCGCTGAGAACGTTGGGCAGCGCCATTGATTTTAAAACCAGTTGTTGAATAACCCTTGCTCATGGAAAAGGAGGCATATAGACCTGATGCTTCGCTGGGATTTTTGGGTTTCTATTGTATATATTTGCTAGAACAAAATTTGTTGAAAACGCTTATAAATGAGCTGGCGGGATTTGAAGACTTAAACCCTGAATTAGCTGGATGGCGGACGGCACACTATACCACTAGACCACGTTTTAATAAACGTGTCCTCGAGTCATTTCAGTTACATGCGATTTCGTATTAAAATATAATTTGAAGTCAAGACATCGCGTAGCTAAAATTTAAAATAAATACTCCTAGACTATCCTCTTTTATAACTTTATTTTTAAATACCCATGCTATCATTCAAAGAAATACTATGTCAGTTAATGGTTGTTGCTCGCGTAGATCCAGCGATAATAGATGTTTATAATAATATGTCCATATATTGAACGACATTATTAATACATGTCTTAACGGAATGTACGATGAAAAATGGACAATTTGACCTATACGTTCATGACTTGTAGTCGTAATTCTGATAATACTCTATATTATTATTGCAGTAACCGGGGAAACCGTATGACCTGGCTTTAGCGCACACATTTCTAAAATTGGACACGTTCTTTGTTATGCGCCGCTCACAGAATAATGCGTACAGCGACTGGAAAATATTTGTTACAAATGATGCGTCGTGCATACCTTTTTACAAAGGACCGATTGTCCGTATATCAGGTTATAGACGACAAGGCGTCTGTAAATTTGGTTACAGACAATTCATCGTCTATAACAAATATTACAAACAACGAACTGTTTGTAATATTTGCTATGGACGAACTGTTATGAACGAACGATCGTCCATAAAAATATTACAAACGATGTGGTGTTTGTAATATTTGTTACGGACGATCTTTCGTTTATAACAAATGTTATAAACGACCAATCGTCCATATCAAAGATTACAAACGACAAGGTGTTTGTAACATTTGTTTACGTGTAGTGTTGGCATGATCATATTTTCACGCTCAAGACTGTCCAGATTACTCTTTTCAATAATTTATGATCACAGATTTCAAATAGCCAAACGTTTAACATTCATTGCGTAAAGTTGATCTAATTCGGTTTGCAGGTTGTCTTGTTTGTACACACGGCTATATAAGGGCTAGTCGATTTTGGCTATGTACGCATGATATCGCTTCTATATTACTCTGATAAACAAAGAAATAGATGAAGATACTTGTATATCCAATAGAGGCATGAACTGTCAATTCCAGCAAATTCATTAGACATACCAAAGTCATCACTTACAGCCACAATTTTACCTTGTTTTTTACACTGGATTCCTCACCGTACTATTTGAGTTTCCAATCTTTCCAAACACTTTGCAAATTTGTCTGAATACCAGAAGCAGAGCAGATGAGCATATGGTTCATATGTTTTTTTCCTAAGCCATGTTATCCTTAGTTACATAGCAGCATTTTTACGGGGCTTAAAACTTAAACTGATACCATTTGAAATTTGAAATACAATTTGAAACGCATTGTGGTGAGTTTGCTCTCTGCAATAGCAGATATGTGTACGACCGTTATCTACAAAGAGTAGCAAATGCTTTTGTGCCAGTTTTAATGTTCTCGTTGTATATAATAATACCGAATTTCTACTCCTGCGGTAGCTATTCAGCTTCCAAATATGGTAGACTGAAATGTGTCATTTGAGTTGCTTCGGCTTGTAACTCATACCATAGGCATCTGCTTTCAGTAGTAGCTTTTGAAAGCTTACGGCAATACAGCCGATCAAATCTATACCCTTGCAATTAGCTGTATCAAATCAAAAGACAGCGTTCAATTATACATTTAGATGTGATATATTTGGTGAAGAAGCTATTGCTATGCAGGCAAATCATTTGCTTTATATCACTAGGTTGGGTCGTAGAGTATCAGATTACAACCAGTTGTTTTATGACAACAACATATTGCATTGCAGTTAACAAAATTTTACATACATTAAAGGACAACCAAATATAAGAACAAGTTACATTGGTAAACACAAGTTTCTCTATAACACCGCGGTAGATGTTGAAGTTACTAAAAAGATATAAATACCAAAAATTGCCAAAAGAACTTTGACTGATGAGTGCTCATTTCTGGACAAAATTAAATGACTTAAAGGCACAACAATATTTTTATTAAAATGGTTTATAAAGAATACGATTGTATTTGAATTGTCATAATTTCCATTTTAGTGCGGCCAATAAATTTCGATCAATAATATTTAAATGAGCTACTAAACGAAAGCACGACGACTATTGCGTATTATTGATCACCTGACTGCATTGTTCTGGTCATTTGTTAACTGTTTGTGCTCTCTTTCGACGTATGATTTATTTTGGTTATGAGCACTAAACTTTCCAAAATAACATATCTATCATTGCATAATAGTGCGCGATAATATGGATCGCATGCGATTATGTAACTGCCTATAATACAACGAATAAATTTATTGTATAGCGAAGTGTTACCGCTATAATAGAGCTTTAATGTACATACGTTTGTTTTACTAATCTAGCTTAAAATTATCTCGAGGATACGATACGTATTTCATGCTATTGTGTTAATTAGCTGTTTCAAATTATCGGTATTTATTAATGCCAAACTACACATACACAACTTTAAAACGTAGACGTATGGCTACTCCATGCTCAAAGACTATTCCGAGATTTCAAATTGAGCCCTTCAGAATATCTGAACATCTTTGTGATTTAGGATTAGCTCGTTGAAGCATCGTGTTAAACCAATATTTTAAGTTTTGCAAGTTAGTATTACAACTCATGTCTAAGTTAGACTACCACTAAGATTAAGAGTGGTTAAATATTTCATTTGCATTCCGATTTTGAATTTTTTTTCTAAGTATGGACTTACAGGTTTTTACACTCGATCATAAATGTTATAAACAACCGATCGTTTATAACAAATATTAAAAACACTTCGTCGTTTATAATATTTGTTATGGACAATCGATCGTCTATAAACCAATATTACAAACGTCTTGTCGTTTATAATATTTGTTACGAACAACGAATCGTCTGTAACCAAATTTACAGACGCCTTGTCGTCTATAACCTGATATACGGACGAGCGGTCGTTTGTAACAAGGTATGGACGACGCATTGTTTGTAACAAATATTTTCCAGTCGCTGTACGCATTATTCTGTGAACGGCGCATTACGTTTAGGTGTCGTAATTTGTATATGAATTCTAGATGAGGTTAACGCTTCCTGCAAGTTGGAAGAACATGTGAATGCGTAAAAGAAGATGTGACTGTAGGTGGTGATACAATTGGACTTCTTAAGAAAAACTACATCGTGGAGATTGAAGAAGTGCTATGCGCGGATCATTTTCATACACTTTTCGCAGGACCACATCAACCTATTTAGCATGTCAAAATTAGTTTGTTTTTATTGGTAATGAGGATGCGTGTGTGCTTGTGCAGCATGTTCTTAAGAGCTATTGACTTCTCAATTTTACCTTCAGGCAACCACAATCAATGCGCATAGGGGTCAATGGTGCTGTATAAATTCGTTAAGCATTCGAATCTGAATTTCGCGTAGTCTTATCTAAAATCATATATTCGCAGTAAAATGACCTTATCTCACTTTGCTATGCTGTTAATCTTGCACAGAAAATGCATACACTTAATATCAATCACTGTTATGTGCTTAATAAAAACCTAGCGTAACAATACTTAATTTGTTGCGTGAAAGCGTTATTGAGAACTTTCAACCGAATTATTATAGTTAATTGGACGAAATTGGGAAAAGTTGAGGGAAGATTAGCAAAAGGTAGAGAAAAATTGGAAAGTGAGTGCCAAAAAATTTCTAAATTTTATTTGTAACATTTCAAAAATTTATGCCCTCCTTACGACCTCTCTCCCGCCGACATCCTGACCCCGTCTAGCGACAACCTCCTCCACCCGTGTCGCACATGTTATCCCCCACTTCAGAGCACCCCCATATATGATATAAATATATATACATGTAAATCGTCAGTATCACCTGTCCCCACCAACATGGGGTGCCGTTGCTTCGTCCATGAGTTTTCTCCACGTCACACGATAGGCCGCTGCTTCAAGTAATACTGCTATCGGAACCTGTCGAAATCTCCGCTAACAAACATCATAGAACTGTTCTATATGTTTAATAATCTGTCGCCTCCAAGTTACTACTGCCCTGACACGAGGTTTTTCCCATCCGCCAGAATGTGAAGACAATAGCATCTGCTTCGGAAGAAGATAATTATTCATCCTGAGAATGTGTCCAGCCATCTGACATACCGTTGCTTTAGCATTGCTGCAACACTGTAGTTCAACTCACATGGGTTATACAGTTCGCCATTGGAAACAGAGTCTCGCTTAGTTACTACGGCTATTCCACTTAAACAATGTCGTTCAAAGATATCCAGCCAGGAAATAACACTGCCTGTTACGGACCACGTTGCCGAAGCGTATAATAAATAGTAGTGGTCGAACACAGCTGTTATAGACATTTACTTTGGTGTATATGTGAATTTTACGTTTGTGCCATAATTTAGACAGACGTCCAAAGGCTGTCACAGCGGTCGCTAAGAACAATGTTGGAAAAACCGCAACCAGTTACCATTGAACCAAGGTAACAGAAAAAGTTGACGTTAGCTAACTTTTCGCCATTCAATTTTATACTCTATTGTGCGCAGCAGCATGAAGGAGTCTTGGTGGTTTTTGCATTTGTAGCGAAGCTAGTCCTAATAAGTTTCAACAAGAACCCGTACGATGTATAATGTAGCACTCAGGACCTAGGACTCAGCTCACCACACAAGCTTAGCATAAACTTCCAAGAAATATCAAGGACACAGGACTCTCTGAGCAAAATTATTCACGGCTAAGTTAATTCAATCTTAAACACAGAAAAGCTAAGACACACACTCACTAAAACCTCTCCTATTATTGCCCCAAGGTTATTACTATCGTCTAGAATGAACAACAATTGAAAACGGTGAGAGCGACCGTGAGGTCTAATAGTACTATAGGGCAAACACAGTTAAAAATTCTCACAAATCAAGGAAGGGGATAAGCGTCCTCCCAACAAAACTCTGCCCTATAATATAGGAAGGGAATAATCGTCCTCCCTTACACAATAACTTTTAATGCTAGTGCTAAACACTTGAAGAGCTACTTACCAGCTGCGGTTTCTTCGGAGATTAACTCACCTATAGGTATACAAAGTTACGACTATGCAGTATGTGTTCCCCAAGCTATCCTTAAGTATATTATGTAACAGGGTACCCAAGAGAACAATTTGTTGAAAACGGTGAGTGTGACCGTGAGGTCTGATAATAGCCAGGTAAATCTCCAACCAATACAAGCTAAAAGTACCGAAAGGAAGGGAATTAGCGCCCTTCCCTGCTATACACTTAACTCTTAAGCCACCAGAAGACGACCAAACGTCTTAGCTAATAGGGTACCACAGTTACTCAAACTCCACCACTAGTTCCCAATTGCTACTGTTACAGTGCGCTTATACTCAGCACTTAAGAAATATTTCAACATAAATAATAAGAGAACTACTTACCAGCGGCAACTGCTTCGGAGAGAACTCCCCGACTGAGCTGTGCAACTGGCTTATATACCCGAAAACCTTCCCCAGATCTAGATTTCGCCAGAGCTACGAATTCTAGGAAAACCACCTACCTAACAAAATTTTAAAGTGCTGCCTCGATGGTATGTGGTTTTAAGATGATTTTGCAACAATTAACTACACAAAAATAATCAGTGTCATAAATCCCTTGAATAAAGCATCGGCAATAGCTACACAGTATAATTCACTGTGTTATACATCAATAAATTGAGAAAAATGATCAACAATTAGAGTCAGAAATCCCGATAATACACCAGGTTATGTGGCAAAATGCAAACAAACAGCAAACAAAAATATAATATAAACAGTTTTCTAGAACCTGTACAAATTTAAATCATAATGAAGGCAATTTTCTGGCACAAGAGAATAATTCAGCTCAAGCAACAACGATGCATTAATTTCTCTCGAAGCTTCCACAACGTGGTAATATTAAATAACATTAATCTTATTTCTTTAAGCCTACCAGCGCCACCAGCAACGTACGCGAACAGCACAGCCAAGGCACGAAATTTCACTGCTTCACAGTAAAGGACAATCATGGAAACAACCAACACATGTGAAAACCACACAAACAAGAGACAAAACATCAACACGTGGCATTCGCAATTACATACACTACTTATTGTTCTACGCTGCATTTGCAACATTCGCAAACTTCCTGCACTCAGCCCATGAGGGCGAACTCACCAATCAATCATTAAACCTTGAGCCATAACATAATATGTAGACACTGCTGCTGTTTGGATCATAAGGTTGACCACTCCATTAAAAAGCTGTCCTGAATTTTACACCTGGTCGCGATGTTCGTTTGTAATTTAGTACAGCAGAACTTATTTAAACTCAAACGATACAGTCATTACTACTAAAACCAAGAGGTTTTTCATTATTTTGAGCTCGCACAAAATCAACAAAAACTAACTGCACAATAGCTGAAACATCATCAGCAACAACAAAAAAACCGCAGGAGATCACACGTTTACTTAGACATATGTTTTGCAAAACATAGATATCCATTGATTGCAAGATTTATAGCCGGCCGGTCAGGCTACACTTTTAAAACAGACGGCAGACGATCCTCGTTTTACTTTCCCAGAGACACAAAGCGAAGCTCCCGCGAGCTCAAGCGAATCCTTTTTTTCAAAATTCTGTCTCAACAAAACTCACATTATAACCTCCACATGGTAGTTGTCTAATAAACGAAATTTGTCAGACCAAGCCAATGGCTCTTAGCAAAAAAGAGTGGTTCAACTGGAGAATAGACGTCATATACAGTATTTGTTACGGCGAGTTAACCTTCATGAGCTAAGTACAAAAAGTGAACGGAGTATACTACGTTATAAATATTTGCGAGACACAATAATATTGTTTGTAATGGTGAGTTTACCCTCGAGGGTTGAATAACAAATGATGTCCCAAAAATCAATATAAGAATATAATAGATGAATGGTGAGGACGCCCTTGTGGGCTAACTACCGATGATTTACTCGAGAAAATACAATATTTTTTACTTTTTATATATAGATGCATACACATACACAGTAATACACCGAAAACCCTTTTTATAAATTTTTTAACAGAATATTTTTTTGGAAAAGCAAACACCTTTCGAAATATAGACTGACTGAAACTAGCATAAAACCATAGTGCATAGTCTATCAGTAGGGCGACTAGCAATCAGGGAGATTTATGCGATCCAAATGCTCTAAAGCTATAATACAATAAGTACAATACTTACCGAAGTCGGTATACACAGATGGTCAAATATACCACGGTAGTAAGATTTTGCGAAATCGTGCAACAATATCATCACAGGTATAGTGAGCGCATACACCGCAACATCATTGAAATCTAATTAACTCCAATATACAAAATTACCGCAGCCGATGGTGCGTAATCGAAAAACAATCATAAATCGACTCATATGCGGGTAGTGAGTTAAATAAATCCATCGCAACGTTCAGCGGCACTAAAAATGTTTCCAATCGAGTGTTTTTTAGCCGTGCTATAAATACGTAATAAATGTATCAAGTACATTAAATAACATAAACAAACAAAATCAACATATCTGAAACAGAAATTTAACTCGACCTTAATAAAAAGATATGATAAAAAATTACTTAATTACAGTATGATACACGGCTCTATGCACTGCACATTGTAATATTGCTGTTGGTATCCAAAACGCCGGTGAACGTTTTGTCTTGTAGTGTTACTTCAATTTCTGACGCTGCTTTACCAACTGAAAATACTGTTTCAGCAACATCACAAGATTCTAACCGTTTAACGTTAGTGTTATGAAGTTTTCCTCGGCAAAAAGGCAAATCACATACCTCAACTATATTGTCAGTGTGAGAACTTTGTAGACAGGGTGTAGAACAATGTAACTTAACCCGACGGTTGTCTTCTGTTCCACTATGTATACATGGTTTTAGGGATGCGTTTGGATATTGTACTAATTCAATATCTTGTGTATGTTCTTTTTCTCTTTGCTCACGCGACATTTTGAAACATCTCATGAACTTTTGAAATTTTTTTCGAATACAATAGAAGATACACAATAATATACCTAATATGACGGCTGGTATTATGTAACTGGCCTCAACAGGGAAATCAAAATCATCCTGTGGTAAGTACATGAGTTCGCGTTTTAATCTCTGGTCAGTTAAATAAGAATTGTACTTGACATCTTCTAACTTACTCCAGGTCGGTGGAGGTATATCTGAAAAGTTAAACGTGAATTCTCCCATATGTTGCATGAATACTTCAAAATCTTGTACTGGGCGAAAATTCGACATTAACACTTGGTCTCCTACAATTATCATTGAAAAGTTCGCATGTGAGAAAAACATAACCCCATGTTCAGGGACTGTTAATTTATCAGCTTTTGTAACTTTACTACCTGGTTGAATTCGTGTAACGTACAGGAATTTTTCCGACGTACGCACTAATATGCCTACTCGCGTGCTTTCTATGATAGTTTCTGGAGATTTTTGTTTAATATCAAAAGTACAAGAATTTTTAACCGAAGAATTTTTCAAATCATGTAAACAGTGATCACTCTCACTTGTCGGGAAAGCAGCTCTATCACAGTACCAAAGTCCGGGAGTCTTTTGACAATTACCTGCCTTAACCTCATAAAAATAACCCTTATTAAGTGTGGTATCATACGTTATATATTGAGGTAATGAAATGCGCAATGTAGTATTAGTATTCTTGTCGTTAAAATCAACATTGACAACTTTCATAAGCGGGAGAATATTCTTAACCCTTATACGAGGAATTTCTAAAATAAGCCCGAATCTAGTATTCATAATGTCCATGATAACTGGATAAGCTTTTACAAAATGGTAAAACAGGCTAGGGTCGTGCAAATACACTGAATCATGTAAAGTGGGTTCTTTTTCAACTAATTGTTTTATTTGCGGAGCCGATAAAATATCTGAAGTTAAAATCCCAGTATTACTCGCCTTAACCATAGCCTTAACAACATTTCTTACCTCATTTATATAAAAATTAGTTTGGGCCATATAATGGGTCCAAGCTACACTTTTAACCAAAGTACATTCTAACGCAACTACTGTCTGTTCCATATTCTGAACTATGTCATGTGTAACTGTATAGATTCTTTCTTGATTAACAGTAAGCTGTTTTATTTTTTCCGAATTCTGAATGGCTTGTTCTCCAAACACTCGAATAGAATTCCTTAATGCTGTAACCTTAGGCTTTATATGTGACATTTGTATACTGTTAGAAATCCCTAGACCTATGCCTGCTAAAGAAGCTGCTCCAGCTAGTGCAATTCCAACAAAACGTTTTTGCCTTTTTGACTGTATGAAGGAACAGGCGAAAGGCTTATCAGTACAAATGCTTTGTAATAAAGCTTCATAAAATGTTGGATCAACATAGTCCTGAAAATTTTCGTTCAAAGCTTTCAGAGCTTTTTGCGATTCACTATGCAGAAGTTGATGACCAGCACAAGTACAATTTTGAGGATTAACAGTAAATCTTAACGCAGCCTTGCATTCCTCATGTTTCTCATGTCTAGCATGAACAAGTATAGGTATGTAAACAATATCTGGTGCTGTCATAACTAATCCCTCGGGAA
>JASANE010009668.1:0-52004 GCA_030248225.1 Trileptium ribeirensis | reverse complement strand
TTGTCGCTGTACTTCGTTCAGTTACGTATTGCTCATCGTAGCGGTAGTTGAAAAAAAGTGTAGTATTCTTGGCACATCAAGTTTTTATAAACATCGTAGCGGTACTTGAAAATAAGTGTACTATTCTTGGCACATCAAGTTTTTATAAACATCGTAGCGGTACTTGAAAATAAGTGTACTATTCTTGGCACATCAAGTTTTTATAAACATCGTAGCGGTACTTGAAAAAAGTGTACTATTATTCGCACATCAAGTTTTTATAAACATCGTAGCGGTACTTGAAAAAGTATACTATTCTTCGCAGATCAAATTTTTATAAACATCGTAGCGGTACTTGAAAAAACTACTGTTCTTCGCACATCAAGTTTTTATAAACATCGTAGCGGTACTTGAAAAAAGTGCACTATTCTTCGCACATCAAGTTTTTATAAACATCGTAGCGGTACTTGAAAAAAGTGTAGTATTCTTGGCACATCATGTTTTTATAAACATCGTAGCGGTACTTGAAAAAAGTGTACTATTCCTCGCACATCAAGTTTTTATAAACATCGTAGCGGTACTTGAAAAAAGTGTACTATTCTTGGCACATCAAGTTTTTATAAACATCGTAGCGGTACTTGAAAAAAGTGTACTGTTCTTCGCACATCTAGTTTTTATACATGTCGAAGCGGTACTTGAAAAAAGTGTACTGTTCTTCGAACATCAAGTTTTTATAAACATCGTAGCGGTACTTGAAAAAAAGTGTAGTATTTTTGGCACATCAAGTTTTTATAAACATCGTAGCGATACTTGAAAAAAGTGTACTGTTCTTCGCACATCAAGTTTTTATACATGTCGAAGCGGTACTTGAAAAAAGTGTCCTGTTCTTCGAACATCAAGTATTTATACACATCGAAGCGGTACTTGAAAAAAGTGTACTATTCTTCGCACATCAAGATTTTATAAACATCGAAGCGGTACTTGAAAAAAGTGTACTATTCTTCGCACATCAAGTTTTTATAAACATCGTAGCGGTACTTGAAAAAAGTGCACTATTCTTCGCACATCAATTTTGTATAAACATCGTAGCGGTACTTGAAAAAAGTGTACTATTCTTGGCACATCAAGTTTTTATAAACATCGTAGCGGTACATACTTGAAAAAAGTGTACTATTCTTCGCACATCAAGTTTTTATAAACATCGTAGCGGTACATACTTGAAAAAAGTGTACTGTTCTTCGCAGATCAAATTTTTATAAACATCGTAGCGGTACTTGAAAAAAGTGCACTATTCGTCGCACATCAATTTTTATAAACATCCTAGCGGTACTTGAACAAAGTGCACTATTCTTCGCACATCAAGTTTTTATAAACATCGTAGCGGTACTTGAAAAAAGTGTACTATTCTTGGCACATCATACGAATTATCCTATATTTCTAGGTTCTAAAATAAATTATGAATATCCCTCTACACTAAATTGAAAAACTACTAGTAAACCCTTTACAATTTCAGTTTAATGTCTGATATTTCAGGTTTGAAATTTTTTAACATTGGCTTCTACGAACTAGTAGAATCGCACATGCGCGGTATGAGTTGGGGTTAGGAAGGAAATTTTCAACCGTTTTAGCCATACAGGGAAAATTGATTTTTTGAGGAAAACAGGAAAAATTCACATATCTGTTTTTAGCCCAACGGACCAAATTTCAAAAAGTTTCAGCAGAACATCACCTGTGGACACGAACTGAAAGAAGGCCAAAATTCCCCCAGAAGCATGAGCTGGGGATGTGTTAAATACTTACCCCATTTGGAGAAGCCATCTTTAATTAGCCAAGTTTTAAACAAAGTCACAGCAAAATAAGTATAACATTCACTTACGCCTTTACTTTTCGATGGTTTCACCCTTTTCGTATTTTTAGTCACTTTATGGCCTTTTTCCAGACCAACCGCAAGCTGATAACGAATTCCCATTACCGATTTTATAGATAGTTTTTTGTTCCACTTGTAAACGATAAACCTAAAACTAAATAAATCGCCAAAGCACAATACCGTTGAACACCAGACATGGAACCGGTTCACCGGGTTATTCCGGTAACATGCGTGACCGCGTCCAGTTATTTAGGCTCTAGGCTCGGTTGTAGAGCTAAGCCGATCCGAATCTGCCATGATGTCAAAAGATTTGATCAAAGCCAGAAACAAGGATTTGTCTTAGAAAGCCGAGCCAGTGTATCTGGACTAGTGAAGCTCGCTTGCGAGCCAGAATTCGAGTGGTGGGAACAATCCTCCGAAGCAGAAGTGTGAAAAATATTTGCCTCACAATATTTTTGAGACTCGCAATGAGCTTGTCGGCCCAGAAAACCCCATATCCGACACTAAAACCAACAATAGACATACATTCAGGTGCTTTCCCACGACTTCTCACCAAAAATTTCGAAAACGTCATTGTTATGCCAAGTATGATCCAGAAGTGTAAAAAAATATTTGCCCAACAATATTTTTGACACTCGCAATGAACTTGTTGGCCCCGAAAACCCCATATAAGACACTAAAAGCAACAAAAAACACACATTTAGATGCATTTCCCACGACTTTTCACCAAATATGAAATTTGGCGCCAACTATATGCTTATAGACTCCAGATTGGGAAGTAGTTAAAAACTTGTTGTATATATCATTGGAAAGCCCTGGTAAAGCTACATGGGATAGGCCCACCAGTTAGCGGATACATCGTGTACTTATTGAAAAAAATCGCAAAAAGTGGAGGGGTGCCCGAAAAATAGTCCAAAATGACGTCATTTTGCCCCATAACTTTTCCCACGGCAAAAAAATTCAAAAATCGGGTTCCGTCACTACACCTAAATCGACCATTGCGGTTTGAATGAGCTATCTTGCATTAAAATCTGCTCAACCGTTATCGACATCCAGGTGCGACAGACACCACACAGACAGGACCTCCTCAACCCCCTCCAGAGCCGAAATTGAAAATTCTCGTTCCACTCGCGAGCGAAGCTCATTCGACTCGAATTCAAATAGTGACATTAGTTTTTAATAGTTCTATAAGCAACTACATACTGATAGTTTGTACATAACGTTTTCTCTAATATGATTGAAACAATATTTTTAGAAGCTTAAAAACCGATACGAACCTAGATTTCTATCGGACAAACGGAGCAGAGCTAGCCATAGGGTGTGAAAACCGAACCTAGCATCTGAGCCGTATCGAAAACAGTTCAGGAATAACCGAGACGAGCTCGAAAACTGGTTCTTTCTGACCTGTTTCCATCCAAGCTGCTTGAAATTAGCGTGCCAACAATGTCCAAGACAGACAAATTACTTACATTTCAATTGAACACCTACATTTGTCCATGACTCTTTTGCTAAAGCGCTACCGAAAACAGTTGTAACCTGTCTCTTATGGCGGCCTACACAAAGCAGTTGTTTTGCGTCCAAGACAGCCAAATTCCTACAATTCCGATTGAACACATACTTTTGACCATGACTGCCTATGGCTAAAGCGCTACTAAAAACGCAGTTGTAATCCGTCTCTGATGGCCGCTTACCAAGCAGCTGCTGATCTGATTTTAAGACAATTTTCAAATCCACAAATTATACATAGGTTGCTTTGGAAAACACGACGTAACACTAAGGTTACTATCGTAACCGGGTCAGTTTGGATCTCCGTCACACTCATAAGCCACAATATACTACCGCTAAGCCAAATGACAAAGCGTTGCCATACCCAGCACAAAGAAAATGTTCCATCTCTAAATAATAGCTGTATGTCTCTTAGAATGATTTGGACGACGTTATCGCAATAAATTATTGCTTCATATGCAAAGTTGAATTATGCGGCGTTAAGTTATAAAACGTCCGCCATGTGAAAAATTTGCTCTTATGTGATCACGACCAAGTATAGTTCATGTTAGTTGAAAGCGTATACTGCGCAGTATAAATAATGGTGTCACATACACCATGTATATAATTGAATAATCGTTTCAAAGAGGCGGGAAAATTAGCTAGGTGACACTTCAAATTATTTACTCTAACTGATATTATATCGTAAACCACCCGTTTAAACCTTTACCTTTGCATAGGAAGTGCATAAACAAATCTTGCACTGTAACAAGTTCTGACAACAGAGAAACAAAAACAAAGCATCCTGTCAAGGCTTCCCTAGAGCTAGCAGGACATTTTCGGTGTACATCGCGCTACATACAAAATGATAATTCGGAACACCATACTATTGCTTAAAATGCAGTGGTGACGGTTTACGGCGTTACGCAGGGTGTGTGCGGACAAAACTTGCACGTGGTGGGAAACCGAGAAGGTAACGTCGCATAAGACAGTCGCTGGCTATTGGGCGATATAAAATTTTGACATCCACGAACGACGCGACACATAATTTAGGCCTATACACAAGGTACAGCGAGCCGCACGATCCCTTTTTCTGAAAAAAGTTTGCACCCAAAAAAGAATAAAATTATTTGGAAACATTATTTTCTGTTAACGAAGAGGAACCGGATATACCAAATCTATTTTTATTAATGAGCGCAAGTAATAGGCGAGCGGGGAATACTGATATAATCCAACGAAACACGGGATGTTTAGAACGGTCTGCACTTGCTGCATAAGAAAAGCGGTACCGTGTTTTGTCCCAAATGTGTACACAACATCCACGGCCTCCTGGCTATCTGTATGCGGTTTTATAAAACCTGGTGTTCTAAATTTCAAAGTTTGAAACGCTAATCGTCCCAGCTTTAAGCCTACCGGGATCATACAAAAAGCTGTTTAATTGCCGTATTTTGCACAACACAAAAACATTTCATCGCAAGAGGGACGGGACATCAGGAGTGTTTCAAAAGCAGCCTATTGAAGGTTCAAAAGACGGCAGCTCCATTGACGTAACCGTTAATGCGAGGCTCAATATAAAGTCTTTACGCTAAAACTTAGTACATGTATATATACCGAGAACGGCATAGAACTGGTTTTTTGGTTCCATCTGTAAAATTCACAGTGGCCAGCTTTATGGTTTTGTGAAAAATTTAACGCCAAACAAAATTTGCAAACCATTAATATACAGACCTTAATATATACCTCAATATCGCATCTTTCTAATAAACGATGTCAATACCATTAAACAAGCCTGGTTAAGCGTTGTAGCGATACATACACTTTGTACAATCGGGGTAAAACCCTTAGTTAGATAGCGTATATACATACTGTAGACTTAAAACATGCTAAATAGGTCAACAGCTATGATAAAAATAATTTGATGTCTCCGGAAAAGCACTGCTCGAACAAAAACCAAATACAACTATAACAAACCATCCCGATTATGCGAACCTGCCTAAGCTCAACTCTCGGAGAATATACAGCTCAGAGAAAGTATGTTTAAAGACTACATACATGAATCACAAATATGTAGCGTTTTTTCAAACTATAACGCTCAGATACATAAATCTGCAGAATTGTCACCATACTAATATCAAACGAACACCAGATTTATTTAACGGGAACCAGATAAAATGTGCGCTGTAATTCTTCGTATATATATACTTAATGGTCGGAGTGCATCGTACAATGTTTATGATGCCATGGTTACATTAAATTTGTTAGGAAACAAAGACGGATCCTATTTTAGTGCTATGAAATATTACTCAACTGTCATTGCTTGATAGTAAATGTCTAAATTTGATCTAGCAGTGAACGAAATCGAATTTTCTATTTATTCGGTAGCAAAGGATGCGAATTCCATATCGGGTATCAGAATATAGTATGGTTAGTGGGATCACCATAAGTTTATTAATTCATTAGTAAGAGGAGTTCCAGTGCGCAGTCATGGAATAGGCTTAATATATGACACATATAGGCACCATGGCTTATAGGCTAATTATTGCGAGAACGGGACTGTATGCATTTCACTTCGCCCCTAGGTTACATTTTGTCCAAATCGTCATTAACGGGTTTAACCCTTTAATTTCTTTTAATTGAGACATTTGTCATCGCGCAGATTGTGGAGCGATGCATTAATCGCATTTGTCGTTAAGCGTGCGCTGTTCGCTAGCATTGTACGTTCTTTACGTAACCGAGCAACAGTTCCCAAATAGCGTACTGGCTAGAGTACGAGGCTCCCACCAATACTATCCGGGTTCACTCCACCAGCGCGGCAACAGTTTGTTCTAGACCTGTACAAAATACACGTTATATATAGTTTCAGAAGGATAGGGTTCATATATAATAAAAAATGTTCACCATCACTCGATAAAGCGTTTAGACATTAAATCGATACATTTCACAGCGCCTACATCGCAAAGCGAATGCTCTAACCGCGTTTGTCATGTAGGGTGCGTTGTTCGCTCACTCTGTGGGGTTCGTGAAGGAATTGAACAGTCCCCAGATAGCATAATGGCTAACGATTCTCGCGCCAAAACAATCCAGGATCAGTCCGCCGACGCGGCAACAGTTTGTTCTAGACCTGTACAAAATCTGCAGAATTATACTCATTAGTTTAACCCTTTGATGCACGACTGTATTTGTATACCGGTCAATGCTTAACAACTTCACGCCGGCGCCAGGGATTGAATCCGTGCTGTATGAGTGAAGGTTGTGCGCGCTAAGCACAGAGGAGATATCTAGGAGCTGTTGCTCGGTTCCTTAAGGAATCCCATAACGCAAGCAAGTAAACAACGCACGTGCAAACATACAGTATACGACAATATCTATCGCGATGATTCTCAAAATACCATGGGTGCATGAGCAAACTTAAGTTGCGCCCCTTACCATCCTCTTTTGACAAAAGCGATTGCCATTTAGTTGTTCACTGAACACAAATTTTATTTTTTCCGTTGAAGAACAGTAATCATATTCCATACATTATAATTTGAAAATGTTCGAGAACACATTGGTGTTAAAGTACAGGGTCCGAATTGCATTCGCTAATGGCGTCATAGAACACAAAGATGTCGAAATTGGATACGGCTATTGAAATCCGAGTTTTGTTCGGTAACAATGTTTGGTATATGGTGTCAAAAGAGGATGGTTGGGGCGCATCTTAAGTTTGCTCTTGCATTAGTTAAGCGATAAACTAATTTTTAAGAAGGAAGAGGTAAAAATAGGTAAACGCTGATTATAATCGAGCTTTTTTCAATTTTTCATATATGAAAATTTAGCAGCTACCCCAGCAGTAAATAAACGTGTCGACATAACGCAAAGTACGCCTAAATCACTTCTGTAAAGTAGATATTGAGTTGTACAAGTGGACTGTATAAAGTTATATATGTGCCAACCAACGAGCCTAAGCTACTGTCTTCCATGTTTTGAAGTAATGTCTAACGAAATTCCTGGCAACATCACCCGAACACTGAGTTGTCTAGTCGGCTGCAGTACTGTGATACAATTATGCGATTTCGGACAGAAAGCGAAACCAAAATGACTCTATTTTTATCATGCCACAGAATAAGAGTAGCAATAGACATTTTTAGCAAACAAATGTTTCTGATTATGTTCAACAATTCGTCCAGTTGGATTCCGACGGCCGGTAGAAACGTTCACGTCTAGGACTCCTCCAATGCGTGGAGCTCAAAAACAAAATAAAAATTAAAAAACATTGAAAATTAGCTCACACATTTAGACTTATGTGTAATATAATAATTTTCAACTTTGTTTTATTTTTGTGCACCCCAGATCGAGACAAATAAATAACATAAACGGGGTTTGCCATGTTCGCTGTGTTGACAAGCAATAGCGTTTGTAATGTCGCCATGGATAATTTTAAAAATAAATTACTAACTGTCGCAAACTCATAACATGGTATCAAGTTTATAGACGAAGTCAACTTAAAGAGAGTAACGCCATATTCTTAAAAACAACAGCTTAGTACTGAGATTAAAATTATTTAATGACTTAAACTGAGGCAAAGGTTCACTCTTACGCTAGCATATTGAGGACGGCATAACCTGCATAACAGCTTTACCCAGTCGCCTTGACTTGGCTATGGTTATCATGAGCACGGACTGAAGCTCATGGTGCTGATAGCATACTTTCTAGTATAGTTAACAAAAGTCAATCATACATATTTTTCTTGAAAATTATATTTACCAGTTGAAGATGCAGTTTAATAAGCGTTCACGTTGTAATGGCCCAACTTTTGGAACCTATGAACCACACAGCGGCAACCTTCGGAAAAATGGTGTCTTAGATACTCCATGTTTTTATAAAACTTGTCTAGGGTAATTAGCAAGGGTGCTATCAATTTCCGAAGGTGTCAAGAACACTGTCTTCTTTGTAGCTTTACTGAAGGTATGCGGCAAGCGATCTTGTCAACGTGCATACTTTCTAGCTATAGACATCAAAGTTTTCATAACACCACTAACAAAGAGAATAGGTAGCATTAGCTACAGACGATGTATTACTGGTAGTTAGTTTTCCAGTGGTACACATATTTTAGTAAGCAGTGCCTATTGCGGCGTTCACGTTTTAGTGCCTTAACTTTTGGAACCTAGGAATCACACAGCGGCACGTACACCCTCGGAAAAATGGTGTCTTAGATACATCGAAGTTTTCAAAACACCAGCGACATAATCGAATAGGCCGCATTAGGTAAAGACGGGGTGTTACTGGTAGTTAGCGAAAAAATAGTAGCTAAGGCTGTGTGCGACACTGTAAACAAAATGTAGTAGCTAAGGTGTGTCGTATACCCTCAGGAATTAATTTACGGATTGGGTGTTGAACCTGTCTGTCAATACGGTAGGGTCGCGCCTAGAAGGGGCAACAATTACAACCATTGAGGACATTATTAGGTGAACGCCGCTATGTCATATACACACACCAAAAGTTTTGTTATACACATGATTCTGTTGATGTATTTGACTTATGACGATAAAGACTGGAACCAAACACCGAGTTCCTATATAAGAGTTTAGAGTGATTATTAAAGAGATCTAGTGCCAACTACATAGTCTTACGAAAAAAATACAATTTTAGACACCATGTACACATACGGGTTTCCGGTCAAGAAATCCTTCTTTCCAATTTCTAGGGAGACGATCGCATAAACAGAGTTGCATTTCAGATTGTCTCTACATCTTGGCGCATGCGCTTTTGACAAATGCTGACGATTCAGGTCGTCTACAAAGATCAGGTTACCGGCAAGTTGCTGCCGCCGTAGGAAGCACCTCGCATTATGTCACCATCGCTTTAATGCAATTATCACTATAATTTATTATACTATTCGTCGTCGATCCACACCGGAAATGAAAACGTGCAGAGCTGCGAGGCTACAAGAAAAATACTAGCCAATAGCGGATTCTATTCCTTAAAATCTGGCGCAGTGCGATCTGAGTCGATGATAATTATTTCATGCCGACAAGTCACTGACGCTAAACAAATGCTCGTCGTACAACTCGGCCTTGACTTGTCGAAAAGCAAAATATCGACCGTCCATCACTTGTTTAGCATTTTCGGCTTCTAAAATACATACAATTCGCTAATTAGATTAACGTTATTAGCATAATAATACTCCTACCGTAAAACCATACTGCTATTGTAAATCATATATATATACATCGTTAATAACCATCTGACCTCACACACCAACGGCGACACGTTCATCACCATAATCGAATCGTTTAATATCCGACACCACATTAATGCAGCTTTCACAGAAAAATGCATGCAAAAACCAGAAGCTTAAAGCAAATCACATTACATACCATATTTCGCACCAGCTTTTGCACAACTTTTGTTCTTGGCCGTGTTTAATGGAACAGCATCACAGACACTTTCACCACAGCTGCGACAAAATTCGGTCAATTATTCTCCTCAGTATATTTTTAAGATCTGAGCTATAGCTTGTGTGTTAATCGTGCAGCACTCGCCGTAAAATCCATCAGAAATTGAACAAAATATATAATAATTTATCCGTTAAAAAGTTCCAAACAGCTCCGCAATATATAAAACGAGAGCTAATAATTTAGAACAATACCGCACAAAATTAGAACCCACTCCATACATAATTATAAATTTTAAGAACGATTCCCGAACGAATCTCCAGCGAATATCAAACGAACACGGACGGCGCTCAAAGACATGATTAACTCAGATACCTTTGTATTTATACAATAGGTCTTTTACACGACTGGCTCAGCACACTTCTCGTTTTATACTAGTGGTGAAAAAGACCTGATATATATATAAATACTATGATGCTTTAGACGGGCTTTGAAAATTAGTGCAACACTGATTTCCAGTCACCTGAAAATAAGATTGTATACTTTACTGGAGTACAGCATAGCACTCTTCACTTTACACAAGTCCCAAACTAAATGTATTTCGCGTTGTGCAGCTGTATTTTTGCTGGGAATTGATAAAAACGTCCATCAATTTAACTCATGGAGGCAGTGCGTAACGTACCACATATACGTCAAGTGAAGGACAGTTTGAAATGTTGTTTGATAAATGCGATTCTAGTTGTTCCCACTTGCTTCTCTTTGGCGATTTCAACTACCGTGAGCTTCGTTGTAATGGATCATCGTGGCCAATGCGTTGTGATCATTTTCTTGACGCCGCTGAGGAATGTGGGTTAATCCAACATGTAATGGCTCCTACAAAGGGTAACAACATTCTGGACCATGTATTTTCTGGCGATATTAACCAAGTGGATGACATCGACATTGGGTCCGGCCTGGGTGAAAATGATCACAGTTCTTTTACGTTTAGCTATATTGCTACGACGAAATGTGACGACCGAAAACCTCTAAATGAGACTTCTGTAGAGCAAATTGGACCCTGATCAGGCGGTATCTGCGAAGATTGTTCGACGGGATTGAGTTTAGGACCGTGACCGACGTTAACAAAATTTGGCAGGCTATTGTATGGGCTTATAGCTATGTCATTATGTAGTTTGCCCCATTGTAACTGTTATTGGCAAAGAGTCGGAAACCTGCCTGGGCAGATTACAAGCATTTGGGGCGATCAAGCAGCAATAAAATCTGCACCGCAGAGCTATTCGATGTCAGACGCATTGGGCTTGGCGGCCCTACCGCAATTCGTGTGCATTAGTGACAGTGCAGGTTGACTGGGCGGTCTGTCGGTTCGAACACAGAGTTGTTCGGAACATCAAGACTGATGTCCAGTCGTTCTGGACATATGTAAATACTAAGCTTACAACGAAGACAGGTAATGATCTGGTGAATTCGCCCATAGGTAGACTGACCACGAACGATAACGAAACGGCACAGGTATTTAATATCTTTTCATCCTTGGTATTTATATCAGAGAAGTTTGTAACTTCCCAGAACGGAGCTGGACGGAATGTGCAGCAATTTTCTGATTAAATGTGCTGTGGAAATACCGCTAGCATTGCTGTTCGAACAGTCTGTGGCGATGGGGAAAATTCCGGATTAGCAGCAACAGGTTAGAGTCGTTCCAGTACATAAAGGTTGGTCTACGCGAAATACGCACAATTATCGGCCTGTCAGCTTGACTTCTGCTTCATGCACGTTGATGGAACGATTCGTTCGATACTCTCTAGTTAGGTACGCACAGTTGATTAAGCTATATAATAAATCTCAATTTGGCTTCATCGGAAAGAGCTCATCGGAGTTGCAGAATATAAGAAATTATAGTCTGATGTGGTTCACGGAGTAGAATCTGTGGACGTTGTCTATCTAGACTTTCGAAAAGCATTGGATAAAGTGCCACATATGTAGGAGATTGCTGCTCAAGTTGGACGCATACAACGTTGGTCAAAATCTTATAGCATGGATAAGGGGGCTTTTTGAAAGGTCGGCGTCAGTGTGTAGTTATGAATGGGGTGGAGTCTGCATCATGTGCTGTGATAAGCGGAGTCTCACAGGGCAGTGTCATTGGGACAATCGTGTTTGCGTTTTATATCAATAATATCGATCTGGCGGCAGGCGGAAAATTCATCAAATTTCCTGACGATACGAAGCTGACTAGGCTGCTCCACCGACGTTACAATTGTCTCGATATTGAAGAAATGCAGGAAGATTTAGAGGAACTGGACGCTTGGATCCGTAAATGGGACATGGTTTGCCACATGAGTATATTCATTTGTGGCCACTTTGGATTTTGGAATCCTAAGCATGTCTACAAAATAGACAGCAACTATACATCAAACGCTGATGATAATGACATCAAAGACCTAGGGGTAATGATTTTCGAAGATCATAAAATGTCGAAACAATGTAAAGAGCGGCGGCGTCAGCCGAGCGTAGCATTGGTATCATAAGGAGGACTTTTACACATTTCACCACAAGATTTGGTTGGTACGTTGCACCGAACTTTGATTCGGCCGAAAGTGGAGTATGCAGTAACAGCCTGGCGACCACACCAGATGATGGATATTGCAACGGTTGAGCGGGTTCATTGGAGGGCGACGCCACTTGTGCCGGCGTTTGGACATTTGGATAACTGTGACAGGCCGCAGGATTGCAAACTATGGAAACGATGACGATCCGGGCGGACCTTATTATCGCCTATAAGATTATACATGGACAAGTGGACTTTGACGTCGATCCAATGTTTTTATTCCGGATGTCTACAGTCAAGGATATTCTTTGAACTGGCGGCCAGGCGAAGCCGAAGACTCGATGTTGGGCGCTACAGCTTTGGATACAGTGTCGTCGGTCCGTGAACATATTTCGGATCAGACCGTTTCGGCAACTACTCTATCAACTTTCATGCGTCTGCTCCATGGTTGTCACTGCGACGAAATTGTAATGTTTTGCCGTTGGCACTTATTTTCTCTTAAAATTTCAGCTACATACATTCCAGTCACGAACTTTCTATGGCAATTCACGGTTCTACTGCCACTGCTTCAGCGACAAGAACATCAACGGGTTGGTGGCTAAACAGGTAAATACATAAGAGTGAAATAACCGAATTGTGCCATTTTCTTCAATAAAACATCACAGACTCTTCAATCTTCATGCTAATCACTAATCGAGACTACGTATCAGGCTACGTTCCTAGATTACACATAAAATCCCAGAGCAGATGCACCAATAAAGCATGCACCCCGGTATAAACAACTATTTCTTAGTTTACAGTTGACTTACCCGACGGCAGTGTAAATTTGACAAAAACTTTAACGATAACCGGTGCGTCAGCTGCGACGCCATGCTTTTCTTGGTAGATTATAACTTGCTCAACTTCGCCGAATTTGGAGCATTCTTCGACGATCTCTGGTTCCAAGTATTCGTCAACATCGTCGATGCCGACCATATTGCGCAGCAGTAATACGGATGACTAAAACAAAACAAAAAATCAAACTAATATACCAAACTTTCCAACACAGTTTCACGAAACGGACAGTTGATTCTTAAATCCTATCTTAAATGGGGAGTACATTATTCCTCTATTGTGAAAATTATATATTTTATCAAACTTCAATGGCACATAGCAGCGGGTTTGCACCTGCATAACCAGTCTCAGCTGATCGCAATAACTATTTGAGGAAAATACATTATATTTATAATAATTAATTACACTGAACAGAAAATCAGATGTATGTTAGTAATGTTTCTGTCGTCCTCGAGAGACTAACCTAGAAATTAAACACTATCAACGTTACAGTACTAGTCAGAAATGACTGTCGTATTTTGAGTGCTTAGCTCCCTCACGATTTAAAGTGTCAAAATTGAAAATATAGTTCTATTTTTAGAACGATTTCTTGAGCAGGAATAGCCGTGTTGCGAGCGACAGCTTTGGTGAGTGAGGTACCACATGTTAACAACTCGGTCTAACAATAAACAAAACGTTACAGCCGCAATGAAAAGCTTTTCATACAACGTTATGCTATTCAGTTTTATCCTTTCCGCATTGTGATACACATTGGATACAACTTACAGTGTGAACATCTATTATAGCCGATTTGTCGTCGGGCTTGCATGTGCCGGGGCGTTGTTATTCCCTGGCTTTGCAAGGTTTCTTAGTGCTGTCAAGCCCAACTCTGCCAATTGGTATTAGCGCATATTGCAGCGCGTTGTGTAAATTAAGTAAGACGCGTTGCGTACTCCTGGGCGCGAATTATTATGTGCTCACTTTGTGAGGATCCTTAACGAACTGAGTAACAGCCCCAGATAGTTCAGTGGTTTGCGTACGCCGTTCTCAGCATGCAATCGGGTTTCGATCTGCGACGCAAGCTTAACTTTGTCAATCCGACATTACGGCAAAGTTTTGTTCAGAATTGCAAGAAATGCACGTCAAGTCATGACGCTAAGAATACTTCATGAATTCGTTTATTTGTGTAGGCTTTGTCTCACAGGCCGTACAAACATGGATATTCGTCTTTGAAGAATCTGGTATGGTAAAAAGCTATACATTGAGCAAAAACACTTTTACTCCATCTTAGCCATGGTATGGTTTGTCACCATTGTTAAAGAAGAAGTCTGAAAATTCCACAGCTCTGAATATTATATCCAATGTATATTGTCAGAGGCGTAAAAATTGCTAAAAGCTCAACCTGGTAAAATATGAAACGTCACTGCCAGACCGAAAGTGCGGGAATCCGAATCGGTAAATATTCGAGATAATTTAAAGCTGTAGGACATACAATCCGATTGTGAATAATTGATGATATTAGCAAACCGTATTGTTAATATCCATACCCGTCTGTTTTGTGATGGGAATACATGGTTGTTTTACGCCTACGTAGCTCATTTGCGAATATTTTTGCATGTTATTTGTGATCGTATCCTCGGGCCGTGTTCGACATAGACATACATAGGATGCCGAAGGTACCACGATATTGCAAAACATTAAAATATCGCCAATGGTCGGATTGGAACCAACGTTTCAAACATCTTTGCTTTAACAGTTGTACCACAATTCTCTGCAATTCAGCACTAAGATATAAAGCGTGTAACTACGGTAAAACGTATCTCTGTGATCGAGATGTCTCATAATACAATACGCATGTAGTAACATTCTGTCACAATTTTGAAGCTAATAAGCAAAAATATTTGACTATCCCTATTATGTAACCCAAGTTCCCAGGACATCTTCGGCAGAATATTGTTCCTCACCAAAAATATATGCGTCTGCCTAAATTGTAAATTGTGACCGGAAATCTGGTGGGCCGGCCCGCACCATACAGATAAGACATAATTATTTCAATTTGTCAACCTTGTGACCTGGAGCGCCAGAGAGTTCTAGACATACATAGCTAAATATGAATTGTTTATGGCTGTCGACATTGGGGCCGGTATCCCGGGGCATTCTCAACATACTTTAATTCGTAAAATGACTTCAAGTAACAGTCTTCAGATGCCAGCCGGCTATGAGTTGCTATACTTGCGGAAAATTTACCCAATTTTCTCCACACGACATTTTTATAATTTTAACTAAAAACACAACGTAACACGCGGAACATAATTGATACTATACTAGCTTTCACAAACTGCCTTCAAAGCACCTGGGTGTAGAGAAATTAGGTTACTCCCGGTAGAACTGTGCGGACCACCCAGCTGAACTGTGGGGAAGGGTCAAAAACGCTAAAGCATAAATAACTGATTCACAGTAAATATACAATAATAACCAGCATTATATTATTATGAAACCCTATAAATTCATGACAATAGCGTTTTTAGACCCACATGGCAAAATTTTTTATGGAGTTCCGTAAGGAAAAACTGGCATATTTTTTGGTCGCAGAGAAAAATTGGCCTATTTTTAGTCGTGCATAAATACACCTGGGAGACCTGCACTGGGGAAGCCTAAAATTACCTTGGTGGTATGACCTGGGGGCACCTGGGAATGCCGAAATACCTGAGGGTCCCCTCCATGGGGAAGCCAGCTATGCAATACTCGCCAGATATGGCCGCTGCGCGCTCGATATTCGCCACATGTTATACAATGCTTATCCGCCAATAATTTGCTTGCTTGTAATTCGACAGAAATTTTTGCACCATGTAAGTGGTAGCCTCCTACAGTTAGACACCCGACATTAAAATATGTGTAAACAAACGCTGCTATTCTCCCTTTCGTTTATAATCCAATATAAAATTTCCCAAAAGCAATACAGTTGTGAATACCTCAACCCTACGCATCAACTTGTGCATTAGTATATTTCGCGCTTCGTTGCCTTTAATTTTCATGTCTTCTTGTGCAGCGATGGTTTGCGTAGTCTCCGACTCGATTAATTGGCGTTGCTTGTCGCTGAGTGCTGCGTTTTGAAGAATTTTGTGCGCTGAAGAGAAACAAACAGAATAAATTAAAACGCTGCAAGTTATGAAGAAAATAACAACAGAGAAGCTGGAACTACAAAGTGTTAAATTTTATAAAATATGTATATATCATTAGATATTAGCTACTGTAGAAATAGCATTTTCATTCGGCTTATAAAACCAAAATTACAGCTAATATTTTAAAATAACCTGCTGATGTGATGGAAAAACATTTTGGTTTCCAGTAGTAATAACAATCATACATGCTAGCCCCACCTCGCAGCATTGGGCAGGGACGGTGCGACTTCAAGAAGAGGGGTAAACAAAGTGCCAGATTCAGGAAATTTTGGTTGCAAACATCACAATTTTGCGCTAACATTATGAAACGTGCGACATTTTGGCATTGTGTGTGTATTTTGACGTTTAATTCCTGTGATAGGCTATTAATTGAACGAATAAATATATATACAGCAGCGGATACACGATTATACAAGTACTAGGAGCACCGTAATATTCAGAAGCCTGGAAGCGCAATTTGCGACGGAGCGACTTCGGTAGAGGTTCGCATGAAAACATTGCGATTTAAAAACTATACCGAAGAAAAGTTTGTACTGTCTGCAGAAAATCTATTGGTCAGTTTTTAAAATCCAAATATTTTGGGTTTCTACTGAGCAGCAGGCTAAGGGGGCCGCATGAGGTACCACCGGGCTCGCTGGCCTATAGTAAGTTCATATAAATTTAGATCAAACGCCTAAACAAATAGTCTGCCACAAAAAATCTCCCCAGAAAATATCATTGTGAAGCATCGCTTATGTTATAATGTGCTCAATTTGCAACTGCTACAAGATAAGCCTGCCATAATAAACTGGATTAACGTGTTTATACAATGTTAGTGTTTTGCTCACAAGACCAATAATGATAATGGAAATCATTCTGATACGAAAATTAAGAAAGTAGGTTTATAATCAACAAGGTTTATAAGGTTTACAACAAAATCCAAATACGCTACTTAAAAGATGAAAATATGAATAACGTTTAGGCCTAAACTATGTGTGATGCTTGAACGGTCGAAACGAATACAAAAACCAAAAAACCTTTACATTATCTCATGGTCTGAAGAAAGTACAATTGTTTGGTATTGAACAGTGGGAGAAATGCAGCCAACAAATTAAACTATGTCGAATAGGGCGTAGCTATATTCGGCGTGGCACAGTTTACACGGGAATGTCAATTGGAAAGTATTTTTGCCATGCCCAATTAGAAAAACTTGTTGTATACTATAACGCTAAACCAAAAAAATACAAAAATTTAAAAATACCAAATTGTTTTCAGCTTCCTGGTGCTTTTCAAAGTCTCAGAAAGATGATAACCCACCAACAATATACTTAAAGTGCAAGACGATCATTTTCAACTCATATTAATTCGACAAGGCTCCCATTTCTTGCCATAAAAACGCCATTCGAAATCTTCAAACCGCACCTTTCACGAAGAATAAGACATTCAAGAATTTATTTTGTCGTGATGAACTCCTATCGCCAGCTATATTCCATACACTGTAAGTTTAACACAATGTATCCCTCCTATTCAGCGTAGCGCCAATGTTTTCGTTCTATTCAGCAACCCGAAAACCCGTAAGACTCACATTTTTCAAACCACTAAAATTGGTTTTATCAGTATTCTGCTTTGTGCACAGGAGTATTATTACGGTTGTACCTTGAAGGATATGAAACCAAAGCGATTAACGAATTAAATAACCAAATAAGATCAGTCAAAACATAAATGATTTATTCTTTCGAGATATTTTAACTTTCGACACAAACCTTGAAAAAACAGATATAACAATGCACTGTTATACAGAGTTGCAGCATTCGATTCTGTCATGGGGTATCCATGTTTGATACATAGCTTTTGCAAAATTTATAACCTAAAACACCTTCGAATCCCAAGTAACAAAAACAATCGTTTCCAATTTGTTTGGGTTTTCTGAGGATTTAAATAGAAAACTATTGAATGAGTGAAAACAAAACTACGCACATACAATTAGATTCTATTACGTGTGCAATAAAAATTTGCGAAATCTCAAACATCCAGTGGTGCGTTATGCGTGACACACAGAATTTTTCGCACAGTTGGGTTAAACTCGTTGCAGGTTGTCCTTTGGTGGACCCACGATCGTCACTTGAGGCTTTCAGCAAAATCCCAACTTACCTATCGCATCGGTACTCCGCATCTGTTCTGGTATCGTTCCAGATTGCATCTGCGCCATAGCGGAGAGGCCTGCCATAGAGTCAACCGTAGCGCCTGGGTTTGACATGACTTCGCGTGCAACAGCTGCTGCTTTCGCTTCGGCGCCAGTCTTCTTTTTCTTTCTCTTCTTTCCACCTCCGCCTGGTATAGCCACAGCAAGTGCTGTTTCTGGGGCTTGCTCTTTGCCTCCAGCGGTTTCAGTTGATGGTAAAGCCAAAAGTTTGGCAGGCTTCGGGTCTACGATACTTGAATAAGAAGCTGTAGGCCTGGGCTGGATAAAAATCGGAGCTGCAGAGAATTTAACTGCAGATGTGTTAGACCTGACAGAATCCGACGTTGTAGCTACTGTTAGAGTGTCATTGTTTGTAATAAATCCTGCTGGTGCTCCTTAAACTTCCCAAAACATATTATATTAATCAAATAACATGCTACATAATTTTAAAACATTTAAACAGTTCTTATGACAAATGTTCCCAACATAATTTACTAAATGAAGCAAAATTATTCACAATATTTACTTAAATAAAACAAACAATAGCCTTGATCAAACATATATGAACTCGATAGGAATCTCTAAACCTATATGAACTCGATAGAGATGCCCAAGCTAATACTTTCAACAACGTCGTGAAACGTCGGGTTTCACTGCTCCTAAGACCTAAACACGATCACGGACAAAAGTAAGTGCACAAAAACGGACGCAGAAATTGCGTATGTCAGCGTAAAGGCGAAATTGCGTCAGACCGAGCCCAGATGCAATTTCATCCGTCCACGCTTACAAGAGCAGATGAAATTACGTCTTTACGCGTCTAGACGAAATTGCACGTGTGGGCGTCTGCGTCAGCACTTATTTCTGCCGGTGACAGTACGTTATAAAGGTAGAGTTTCATCAACGGCTAACGCTGCTTCAATAATCAACCCAGGTATATATTGCAGGTTAGTATAATAAAAAAGTTGAAAATTGTAACCGCCTGATCAATCTTACCAATAAGATATATTGAAATAGTAAACACGAAATTTTGATATCAGCGTTCAGCCAACAACTAGAAACTCTATAGAGATTGCAGAAAGTACTGAAGCATAGGTACACCTACGCCGTTTGCGTGCACAGCATCAGCTCTAGATAGCATACGTCGCCCTGCTATATGTGGATATCATACAATACCGCACAAGTTAGAACAAAACGGCAATGAGTTTCCCATGCCCAAAAACCCCAAGTTCAAGCTATCAGCTTCCTAGGTCATAACAGTAAAATTAGGAATTCTGGACTGATGAACCATGGCGGCGCCATACCCCCGTGCCCGTGGAACCATAGATCGCGGAGCAAAATCAACATCAGCAATGAGTTTGCCATCCTTGAAAACCCACAAGTGAAACTTTTCAGCCGCTCAGGACGTCACAACAAATTTTCAAATTTTGGGTACAGGAAAAATACACCGTACCTCAAACCCCATAAAACCAAAACCGGAGCCTTAATCGAAAAACAAAAAGAGGCATCGGCATTTATGGTATGAAATAAAACCAACCAGAGAAAAAAATTCGAAAGTTAAGATAAAAATAACTTTGCTTCCGTAAATGGTAGTAAAATGGGACAAGAACCCACATAAAAAACACTCGGGAATGCATACGGTCAATTGACTATGCCGGTTCGAATGAACCCAATATCATGAAAATCGGTTACGTCGTTCCCGAGTTGTGCCGATCACACACACAGACGGATTTTAAAAGATTTCATTCCTGCAACACACAATATCCACTACGTTTCACTACGTACTGGCAACTTATTTCTACAACTATGGCCACGAACATAAATAAAACCTTATCCGCTAGAATGACCGCTGGTCACCCGCTACAATGGGCAGTTGTTTCGACGCACATCTCTAGGTCGACGCTGATATTTATGTGTCAATTTTCAAACCTTACCTCCATGTGGTAAGTTGAAAATAGTTATTTTATAGCTTCTAGTTGTTGTTGACACAGTTACAGGCTAAAAGATAGCGCCCCGCACTTCAGGTACAATATTTTCGAGTAAAAATTAGGCTCACGCCCTTAAGTTTCGGCTACTGCCTACTACTGTCGCCAACTTGACGCTTTATACCGTAGCACGGTAGCCTAGTTCTGTAACCCACTAAAACCAAGTCTGTGACTCATTTAAAATGAATCGGAGTATATGGTATTCGGCTGTCCAAATTGCGGGCTGGGGGACCCTTAACATTTTCAAGTGCCCTCGAACAAACTTCTTGGCTCCCCCGAATCATCTCTTAGCACATATTTTGTTCGCGCTAAAACACCCTAAAAGTACTTAAAGTTAGTTCCAAATTCGTACTATAATTCCGGCGTGAAGCCAAAAACTTCACAAATTTTGTCAAAATCGCTTTCTCTCCATCAAAAGCATTTTGGCATTGCTTCTGACACGATTTTATCCATTTTCCTCTTAGGAAAATGTCCTCTGGTAAAATTTTCAGCGAACGGAAACCCCAGAAATAAATTTTTCCTACCGCGACTCACTAGTTATGCATTTATGCCAATTACTTTTCGACAAGACTACCCATCCATTCTAGATTCTTAACTGTAGCTAAAAATGCTAATATAAACTTCCATTTATTAATCATACAAATTACAATTCCCTGACCAGCGTTCCAACTAATTTAACACAAAGTAAATCTTAACCAGCAGAACTTTATATCGTAATAAATGCGTACGCATTTTATGCCTTCCGTCAACTTGCCGAACGTTTAAGACAATTATACGCTTGCCACCGTGCAATTGCACCTGCCGTTACGTCAGCCCATAATTTATCTACTTGAATGGATATTTCCAAATGAATCTACATCAGTTGACAGTTATGAATAATTTTCACTTGGTTTTGCACAACGATTTTAATGCTTGCTTTAGTCGAAGAAATTGATCACAAATATGTTGCTAAAATAATAAATGGACATATTAAATTATATGCCCATTAGAACAAATTACCAGTAACATGCCGCCCAGATACAAAATAGTTACACACCGAATTTGTTGGCTACGTTAAGTAGCTCAAAAATAGGTCACTATCACAGCGTATGTTCATTAGCTATATCCTCAACTTTATCGAGGCATTTGGAAATCCAGTAACTGTGTTGATGCACTCACCGTTACTCGTTCCCGGCATATCATGAGCTCCCAGATCTACTGAAGTCACGGGTGAACTAACATTATTGCTGCCATTCGCGCTGGAAGAAAATCTGCTTTTGGTTTGATGTTGTTCAGTAAGATCATATGATAAAGTCGAATACACTTGGGCTTCAGGCGTTCCAACTCGTGGCGACGTTTTACTCGTTTGTACTAACGGTGGTGGAGTCCCAGACGGTGTGGAATACAGCGTGGGCTTAACCAACCCAACTATTTGCGGAATTGCAAGTCCAGGAGGAGGTAGCGATTTCGGATCCGCAATGCCAGGAGGTGGAAGTGCATCTTGTCCACCGACATACAGCTTCGGCGCTGACGATAGCCTGCCACTGCCACCGGTTAGACTTGACGCAGTTGTAGCGGCTGTTTGTGTTTGCGTTGGACCGAATCCTGGAAAGTTGATTTGAGGCTGAAATCACGAAATATATTAAATACCACGTTTTGATGGTGGTAAACTGTTTATGGCCCTTCTCAATGAAAAAGAATTAACCCAGAGCATGACCAACAACAAAGTTCTGTCGCAAAATGACAAACTTGTCAAATTGAATAACAGAAATCAAAATAGTTTGTGAGGCTACGTTTAGCTGCCCACCGAAATGTCAGAAATCCACTGCAAAACTATTTATTGAGATCACTGATGTCTCGATATTTTAGGGAAGTTCACATTGTTTAATGAAGACCCGGAATAGTAAATCCTTAGATAATACGCTTAATCAGGGCCAACAACGACCAATTCTTTTGAAATGCTGGGTAAAAAAATTGTTCTGCTTGCCTGTGACATGAACCACGTATTTTTGGACAAAAACTAATGTTGACAATGTTTTAAAACGGGTAGCATGGAGGGAAATACATAACGCCAACCTCAAAGGGTTGAAACCATATCAAACATCTTACCTTCAATGAATCCGATTTTGCAAACAGGCTGCTATGTCGTGGAAAATCAAAATATCCTAAAATATCGTAACTTTGACAAAACCACACAAATATTTCGCAATACCGATTCCGACGTATATAATTGTTTTCGGCAGTGCTGCACTATAACGTTAACCAAAACGAGCACAACCCCTATAACTAATCTAAGTTCAAACAGCTTTCGGCGCACAACGATCTAAACAAGAGCAAAAATACGTGATAGAATAGGTACATACACCTCAATTTAACAAAGCCTTTAAAGCCGTTTAGTGTTCTCACCACAGTGTGCCTATTTTTCCATCAGTATATGTCTGTCTAAATCCTCAAAAAGTTGATTTTCCATTTTGTATCGAAATCCCAATCGTTAAAACAATAAATGTTTTGAGATAAACAGAGCACTTTTATGGAAATGGTAAAGGATCAGCTGGCTGCTTGCAATAGGTTTAATGAAATAGCTCCCATGTGTATTCAGATAACCCAAATTTATGTATTTTTGGAAAACCCCGGATTTCTGCACTCTACCACCGTTAAAAATCGATATTTAGACACCAACCCGTTGTTCTTAGACCTAAAACGGGTTCGCCAGTTTGAAATAAGGTTGCAATTTTGACACAGCTAAAGAAGTCTGAACACAGAATTATAATATATCGCCTCAGCGATTTGTTATTCAAGTATTCACAGTTTTGTTCCAAGTTTCTATTCCTTTTACAGCCATTATATTCTATTTCAAAATATATTGTGCCCTTTTTACAAATCATTCATTAATTTCAACGTTTTAAGGGAATTATAGAGATAAAAAATATTTCCGAAAAATATAAACTTTAGTTATTGTTATTTCAATGTTCCTAAATATGTGCCGGTATTATTTTACAGTCAAATCTTCCAAGAGTTAATGTTCCCGCGCAAATGTTTCGACGAATTCCAGTTACTCGAGACTTACTTCCGATCATTTCAAGGCACGTCATGAATATCGATTGTTGGACAGTTGCTGTGTGATCATCTGTTCAATAGCTGTAATCGTAAGAGTTATCGCTTTATACAAGACGCATGATATTACGACTCCACTTGAAAACAGGTTTGTGTTAAACGAACCCCATCATTACAGCAATACATAACATACATTAATACAGTACATAGTTCTTAAACAAATTTGCGCCATTTGAACTAAGAACTGCTTTTATTCTAAAGTGCTCCCATAATTTTCACGTAGCGTCGGAAAACATAATTTTTTAAATTTTTCAGTGATCACCGAGATTTTATTCGCATTAAACAAAATTCTTTTTTCAAATATCCATAATGCAGCTGGAAACGATGAGAAATGTAGCAAAAGATATTCGTTCCCCCGGCAGTTGATACGAATAGCACATTAAGGAACACCGAAATTATATATAACTAAAAATATTCTAACCTGAAACCCAAAAGCTTTCGGCGGCTCCTGAACGCCGGTCCCACCACCAGACGCACCTGCCATATGATGCGGAGGAACGATACCAACAGCCATTTCGGGTGGCGTTACAGTTCGTCCAACGCGAAGCGTCTGCCCAGCAAGCTCGAACATATTCATACCTGCGATTGCATCTGCAACAGCTTGCTCGTCGTGGAATTCGACAAAGCCATAACCTCTGAAAATGCAGAAACCAAATTTTGGAACACGTAGTAGAGTCAAACTTACACCTTACAAGAAACAGTGTACTTAATTTCCTAAAATTTTTTATTAGCTTAGCCCAAAATAAATTTTGCTGTAAATACTGCCTAGTAACGCATGCATTAATTCAATCTTATAACAAAGCCATCCCAGAAACATTAGCCTGGAATTCTGAACAATCGGTGTTGTCAAACACGTGGAAAATCTTTGTTTGCGATCAAATATTAACGTCGTCCTTTTATCAGTGTTTACAGGACTGTTGATCGGTAGCCTCGCTGCAATAGTAGCAGTTGACGTTGACGAGTGTGTTGTTTAGTTAGATATATGTGTATGCTGGATTCTCTCTCCCGAGCATACAAACCCAGCCAACCGTTGTGAGTTTAAGCCAAAGATTTCATAGTATTGCAGAGACCTGAGTTGTTAAAAAACGCCAACTTTTAATTCATATATTTTGCTCAAAACATTAGAGAAGCTTAGGTACAAGCGTTTTTTTTGCATGGCTAAACCCAAATTCCAGCTCTGGTTGGTTATATATAAACTAGTATATAATTCGCAAAGCAAAAAAACTGAGCATCGGTGTACCCCGGTGCTTCATTCGTCTGTTTAAAAACCTCCCAAGTGGTGGCACAGCCGCGACTGAATATTAGTATCAAGTTTCAAAGCACAGAGTATTAAACGGATGCGTGCCTCAAGGAACAGTAATCTCGTCAACAATGCTTTTGTGTTTCAATGACATTGCGGATGAAATGTCACCTGAAGTAGAAATATGATCATTCGGAGATGACGTCATTACCCGAACGGAAAAACAGTAAGCAAAAACCACCACGGAAAGAGCTATAAATGTGCTAGAACGCTGGGAAGACAAATGGAAAATGGTCCTTAGCAAAGAAAATATCGAAGCTTGTCTGTTCACAAGGGCTGGCGCGGAAGCAAGATAGAGACCAAACATAAAGTACACGGATCGAGAAAAGAATGACAATCACCGATCAAATTCCATGGTGTAACTTTTGATACAGCGGTAATATTCGAAAATCATGTCAGCAACCTGAAACAGAAACTACGACTTCATGCCAATGCTTTAAAAACTATTGCTGGAAAATCCTGGAGAAGAGAAAAGAGGACGTGCGTATCATATATTTAGCCAATGTCACTAGTGCCATAGAATATGCTGGAGCTGCCCGGCTACTAAACTGATGGCTGATAGAAACATCAAAAAAGTTGAACAGAACACTGCAGCCAGAGTAATATGCGGCGCGGTAGCAGGATCAAACGAAGATAAGGTACTGGCAGAAGCAGGACTCATGCCAGTTAAGGAAAGAACAAAAGTGTTGTGTATAGCCAGACTGTGAAACTGTTTACAAGAACGCAACAAAACTACCAGAAATGCGCCCATTCTGCCCAGGAGCCAAGTATGCAGCCAGAGTAATATGCGGCGCGGTAGCAGGATCAAACGAAGATAAGGTACTGGCAGAAGCAGGACTCATGCCAGTTAAGGAAAGAACAAAAGTGTTGTGTATAGCCAGACTGTGAAAGTGTTTACAAGAACGCAACAAAACTACCAGAAATGCGCCCATTCTGCCCAGGAGCCAAGTATGCAGCCAGAGTAATATGCGGCGCGGTAGCAGGATCAAACGAAGATAAGGTACTGGCAGAAGCAGGACTCATGCCAGTTAAGGAAAGAACAAAAGTGTTGTGTATAGCCAGACTGTGAAAGTGTCTACAAGAACGCAACAAGACTACCAGAAATGCGCCCATTCTGCCCAGCCGCCAAGTATGAAATCAATCAACACCTAAAGTCGGTAATAGTTGTCGGGAAATTGGAATGAAAGAGACTATAAAGGTATCTCCACTTTACCAAGGGAGATGTTAAAGCCAAACCCTTCAATTGTCGCCTAGAAGCAACCAAAAACCTACATTGCTATCCCGCACTCAGAACAGACAACAAGCGAACGGACCCTTCCAAATAAAGGAAAAAACGCGGTTTTGGAAACACTTGAAAACTTAAAGCCATTAACGGTCAGAGTATATACGGATGGTTCGGCCCATAGCGCTACGAAAACGAAGATTAAAGTAGTTATATCAAATACAACGGAAAGAAGACGAAACTCAGCTGCCCTGCAGGGTATTTACGTCAAGCTTTAAAGCTCAATCATCTGCGATTCTGAAAGGCGTGGAACAAATCGTCACCTAAGAACTGCAAAAAGAGGGTGTTGTCTGGATTCTAACAGGTTCTCAGCGTCCTGTAAGAAATCTCGATGGGCGACCAATCTCAATTAAAGCCGAGTGCCAAGACAACATGTAGCTGAAGTTAAAAGAACTCTGCAACAAAGTAAAACCCATCATATTAAAACGGATTCCTGGCCACGCTGTTGCCACGGGAACCGAAGAAGCTGACAAACTAACCATCACTAAAAATGCTCTGAAACAAGACAGTGTACCAATTGGTTGTTACGCTGCAAGCATAACCGTGAAACGATAATACTGCAAAAAACCTGGAGCCGTTCTGACATTATCTTGACATCAGGCACCCGCCTTCCAGAGACAAGGATTATGACCTAAGCAAGCGGGAAAGGGGAAAAGTTGCGCAACTCAGGTGCGGCGGAAAGTGTCCAATACTGATGTCGTACAAATTCCGCACTGGCAAAGCAGAAGGCACTTCGCGCAGAAACTGCAAACGCCCGAACGATGGCCTGAATCACATGCTATGGAAATGCCCAAATGAATACATGAAATCCATGAAACTCCTCACAGTGTGCTTAAAAATTCACGCCTAGTGCCATCGATGGCACTTAAAGTCGGAATGATGGATAGCTCGATAAAAACAACAATCATAAATTTAAAGAAAAATATAACGTAGTAAAGAGCTCCTAAAACTTGCCTTATTTGAGGTGTAAAAGATTCATGCTGGATCGATACGGGATAGATTAATCCCGACCATACCCTAATGTACATTTACTAATTTTGGTCATTAAACCCCCGTTGGAAATAAACCCTCGAATATAATGGTTTTGGAAAAAATCGAAGCCATTTCCGCCCACCGATGCGTGGCCTGAAAAGATGTGAAATCAGCGAATTTCGCTGTATTTGTGTAGATCCCGAAACTGGTTGCTTGTACCCTTGCTTATGGTGGTTATACGTATCATAGATCGTACCTCGTTATACAACATTACGTAGTGTCAACCAAGAATAGCTATACTCGACGTTCTCGCTATATATTTACGTATTTTCCACTACTCCGGTCTGCACCGGAGTACTGTTCCATAATCAAAACGGGTGGATTTACACATTGTATCATGACCGTATGAGTTCTGTATTATTATTGTTTGTCGTAGCATACCATCTATTTCTGCCATGAAGGCATCCCGTTATATGTAGTTTGTACTGTATTACTACGACCGTATTTATCACCGTATACCTGATTCATGCCGTCGTTCTAAAATTGATAGCATTATTGTAGTGACCATTGTATTTGAGTCATGCAGTTACCATTGTCGTACTATTGTTTATATAAGCGATATCACGGTTGTACTTATCCATCGCACATAGTTATACCATCGTTACCGTATATATATATATATATATATATATATATATATATATATATATATATATGGATGATGCTGGGCACCCTGCTTCAGAACATTGATCGCCATGCTCGCCTTGAATTTTTGTGGTCCTCGCTTTCAACCTCCATCCTTAGCTGCATCCGTATCTTTGTTCCGACCCGTGCATCAAAAGCCACGTGGAAACCTCCCGGGGCAGACGGTCGGTGTTTTCGTGCCCCCAAAACCAGCGGACCAAGCTCATGAAATTTATGCGGACGGGCAACCAAACTGATCTTGAATCCTACAACATCGCCTCCGAACGTTTTTCCTAGAATCTCGTCGCTCCGTATATAAATTCGAGTCACGTGTAGCTGACAACGTCAAATCTGACCCAAAATCCTTTTGGTCCTACATCAATAGAATGTCCAAGTCAAAACCTTCTGTTGGACCTTCGCGCAGCGGTGACGGATCATTTACCTCCTCTGACAAAGATTGTGCTGACACGTTGGTAGAGTTTTTTGCGTCAGTATATCGACCAGAGCCTGACTATGCTCCCCCATTGTCGATGATTACGGATAATTTCTTGGACTCTGTGGATTTTTCCCCAAATAGCATTCGCTGGGATGTCAAAAAAACTGAACGTTTTTCTGCCCCCGGTCCAGACGGCATTTCCCCTGTCGTACTCAAGCAGTGTTCCGTCATTCTGTATCCCGTCGTGTCCTCTTTTTTCAGTGCCTGCTTGGTCAAAAACTATGTCCCCCCGGAGTGAAAAACCACAAATGTCATACCACTGCACAAAATGGGCTCGTTGCATGATCCAGGAAATTTCCGTCATCTCTGTTTAACCAGCGCCATAGGCACAATTATGGAATCGGTCATGTCTTTTGACTTGATCTGCTACGGCATATCAATCGACCTAATCACAGCCACCAAGTTTGGTTTCCTGCCCCGTCCATCATGCGACCTTCAGCTGCTCTTGTACATGGATCGCGTTACGAAGTGATTGAACAAGGCGATTGGGTTGATGCTGTTTACTTTGATTTCAAGAAGGCGTTTAACCGTGTTTCTCACGGCCACCTGCTCAATATTTTGCAAGCCCACTGTATCCGTAACCCGTTGTTAAGTTGTATCAAAAACTTCTACTCTGGTCGCACACAAAGGGTTGTCATTGGCGACACTGTATCTAAATCGATCAACGTATGTAGCGGTGTCCTCCAAGGCACCTGCCTTGGCCCTACTTTGTTTCTGTTCTTTGTAAGCCTCATGGATCAAGCTGTTAGTCGTGGCTTTCTAAAATTCGCTGACGACTGCAAGCTATATAGGAGAATATCAAGTACCCATCTGTCACTGCGCTGGACGTCGCCAATATGCAAGTTAACCCGGATACCCTCCGGGACTGGTCCCAAAGGCTGGGCAATGGACTTCAGCATTGAAAAGTGCGCTGTTCTTCACTTTGGTCGATCAAACCCATGTTTTGACTACACTCTTGGTGGGTAACATCTAAATGTTAAAGATCTGGGCGTCATCATTTCCAGCAATCTAAAATGCTCCAAACACTGTGCTGACACGGTACGCCGAGCTGAGCTTGTCCTCTACAACATCCGAAAGGTTGTCTGTAACAAAAATGTTCGTATAATATGAAACTGGTTCATACACTTCACTGGTCCGACCAATACTCGAGTACTGTTGCACTGCCTTGTCAGCAAGTTACGCTCGAGATGTTCATTTGTTATAACATGTGCAACATCGGGTCACCCGTATGGTACGTCACGTCGCAGAACTGGCAAGGAAAAGGCTACAGGGAAAGGCTGGCAATTTTTTGGTATTCAAACTCTGGAAACAAGACGGCTTCGAGCTGATCTCATTCTTATATTCATATTTTGTCAAGGCTTGGTGGGGTTTACCGGTCACTCACTTTTTTGATCTAAACCAGACTGATCGGTTGCGTGGACATAATTTCCACTTGAGGCCGAAATACAAGCCTAACTGGAATTACGAGCGTTAATTTTTCTCTTACCGTCCCATCAGCGTTTTGAATCGCCTTCCAAAGGAAGTCATCTCGGTCCCGGATCTCGCAACATTCAAGCGGATGCTCCATGCTTCCGGATAACTGTCACATCTATGACCAGCTGCTGCTGTGGTTAGTGCTATTTGCAGATCCGCTCATACTGGGACGTGAAAATTTCAATCGACAAGATCAAATGGTGCCGACTACGGCACTGCATACACCGGCGACCATACAACGATCTTCTTTTCACTGTTCATTCACCTCAGTTGTGATGCCGACCGGTAAGTATGCCGGTGAGTATATATAATTGTGTTACCATGCTTGTATTGAGTTTTGTGCATCCATGTTATTGTTATATTCATAAAGCATACAATTACATACCATTTCGTCGTATTTTTAACGCTGTTCTTACGATCATTGTAATTTGCTGTATCCTGGTACATTACATATGTATTTGCCTATTGATATTCATGCGCAACCGTTCGTGATCGGGTCGCCTTCGGAGTGACAATAGTGATTTTGCGCATGTAGTTATATATTTACTGTAGGTACGAGAGATCGGGTTTGGTGAGCACTTGCCAAACGAGTAGAAATTGAGTATAGTGCGACACATGTTACATATCGAAATACTCGGCTGGGAGAACCGAGTCTGATTCCGAGACCCGTTTGGCACTCTGAAACCATCTGAAGGCACTGGAACCCCTTTTTACGTCCTTTGCCCCATGTTTGTTGGTCTAGTAGCGTCTTATCTCTACGGACGCTGATCCCAAATATGTAAGCATATATATTTCTATAGGGGAATAAACACATACTTTTAATACAAAAGTTATACTTTCGTTAAATAAACAAGTTGATACCAATTCTATATTTAAGTTGTCTCTAAGTATTCCACAGGTACATGTGCCGATACTTTTCTGCAGTATTGCAATCCATTTAAGTTGTTACTTTTCTTAGGTAAACAAGTTAAATATTACACAAATTTCTTAGATCTCTTTCCCGTATATTCATTTTCATAGATAGGTTTTGATTTAGTTTTACCACGCATTTTAAAAGTTTTAGCTTTAGCTTTAACTTCTCTGTTTGCCTCTATATATTCACATCAATGCAGCACAACGCTATCGGAATCTCGAAACTAAGATACGCTGCCGCTGCAGTGGAAATATCAAATTTACCAGATTTAGTAAATTTGTTCGCCGTGGTAACATTTTTGTATGCAAAGTTTAGTAATACCGCAAAGAGGCTTTCGGGTCTATCGTGTCCCGGCTCTATGGACCAATTTTTGAAAGGAGCGTTGACCGGGCCCTTATAAATCGTAAATGTAGGTCGAACTCAGCCTCTGGGCAGAATTTCACAGAGAAAGGCTGGCAAAGTAATCAGGAAATTCGAATGTTATGTTTGCCCCACCTCTCTGATAGGATAGCCTAAAAATCCCGGTCGAGACCGAGGAACCGAGTAAATGTAGAGCGTTGCTATAGCCAGAACTAGTAATTTAAGCTCAAAATCTGATAACTTTGCATTTTCCCCGGATCCGGCTCGATCCAGCGCTTTATCTATATGCACAAATTTCGCCGACAATGCAAAATATCATTTTTCCTATGGTTGATAAGTTCATTTTTATATACACGACAGTGTAAAATTTTAATAGTCAATTTTGTCCTAAGGAAAATCTGAAACGTTTGAAAACGTTGGTCCCAATCTTGTCCTACCAGAACCTATATGCCGCTTGAGAGATACTTCAGATTCGCAACTTAAGCTGGCGTATGAGCATTAGACATTACGATGGAAATTTTCCGAATATCTTTAGGCCACAAACGAGTCAATAGTTAAGCGTCGATATTACATATCGTTATATAATGCCATTTTTATGGACAACTGTGTAGGAATTTGGATTAAGTGTTAACGAGAAAAGTGTCATCCTTCGCTTCAAAAATAAAGTTTTTAGCATAGATGATCGTCCTGCTGTTCATTGTTAATGGAAAATATTTGAACCCACAGTCACCTAGTCGTCGATTGCACGTATGCGTGAGAGGAAAATGTCGCGTCGTACCAATAATGCTAGGAGTCATACTTGTGTAGACCTCGATCATATATACCTGTATGCCGATATGTATGAATTATTCTGAGTATGTACCAATGTCAATTATACCCTTACTGATTCACTGTAAAATATTGTACCATATCTTTTTCGTTTGTAACATAATCCGTATCGTGTATCGTAGCCGTGTCGATGACAATTGTCGTGATTAGGATGAGCAAAATCGGACCTGTAATCCTATGGTGTACGCTTAGTACGGCCGTACCCCTTGGTATATTTGTTTTGCCGCCTTAAGCTTACATGAACCAACATTGTTAATTGGAGTTCCCTAGCATTACCGAGACAGCAATTATTTTGGATGGCGCCTCGGTATAACTGAATACCGCGCCGTGTTGTACTTTCCGTTATCTCTTCTCGTTTTCGAGTAAGGTAAGCGCAGCTGTGGTGAAAGAGCAGAATTTCAGGCCGTGATCTATAATAAAGCTGTGAGAGTTCCGTGAAAAAGGCGATGCCGCCGACATGTGCGATTTTCGCCGACCTAATAGTTGTAGCGTACCATATACTGTATTTTGTTGTACCGATTGTATTATTGACCTTCTGATGTACTCCTGTGCGTATATACGATTTTGGCTTATCAATAAACACAAAAAACCAAATCCAAGGTATTCTCGTGTCTTGATGATCAATGTAGCGATACGTATCCAAATGGATTTGAAATCGTCGCCCCTATCGATGATCCACGTTCAGGCTTGACGGGCAGAAATTGCAAGCCTTAGCGTGACTCGTAGATTCACTGAGAGTATGACTGCGTACGACTCGTGTGATAAGAGAATTTCCCCCACAACTTTCGCTGAACATCGAACAGGAAAACACTCAATCCGACGTTAAACGTCTAAGCATTTGTCGGACCCTAGTGGGGCCAGTGGCTACATAAGATAACGTTCAGGAAGGTAGAGATCACCAATCGAAAACTTGTTAACACTTCCAGACGGAACGATGATAGGAAATAGTGGCATGGTCTTTTTGGCCTGTGAGCAGGTGACAGAGCCAACATCCCCAGGCAACTCAAGGGTAGTACCACTTAGACTACGTGCGCAACCCGTCCGGCAGAATCATAAGACATCCTGCGAAGCGCTCCTGTGGCTTGCTAAGCTCCGTAGCATCCTAAGAATGACTCGAAAAGAAAAATAAACCCATTATTGACCATCCTCTTTTGACATCATGAACAATACGTTGCTATAGAACATCCTAATAATTACAATAGCCTAATGCTATTTTTAAACATTTCCGTTCTGTGAACGTTTAGTATCTAATCACAAAAACGTTTAAGTTACGTTAGTTAACACAATGCACCTTTTTACACTTTCACCATAACTCCGTTCCGAAAAGTTAAATTAGGCTAGCTGCATTTTGAAAATTTTCATTATGCTAACACAATTCTTGATATTCTTAACGGTCTGATTGGATCGCGAACAGTTCTTTGATGTATACAATTCTATAAATTTTGTGTGCGAACAAATCGATCTTTCTTATGCCAAAAATTGTTCGCAAACATAAAGTAATGCATAGATCAGACTGTTCGCGAACACACATATGTCCGAACACCACGTTATTACTTAAAAAGATATTAACTACTGTTCATTGTTCGCGAATGTGTGTCCATAACTAAAATATGTTAAAATAAAAATGTGAAAATCCTAATCAAATTTTAACTGGAAATCCGGGAATCGAATACAGTATATCGTGAAATCTGTATGTTTTGTTAGCGAACATTGCATTGTTCGACCATCGACGTGTAAGAGTATTTTGGTGGAAATTGCAAGTCGCTTAAACATTAACATTTCCTGTTAAAAGTATTCGCGAACGTCACAACTTTTTGCTCCATAAATGTGTGCGTCCGACTTTACACATATAAACCTGTTCGCGAACATTAATGTGATGATTTATGATATAATACGGGGTAGAGGACACTGATCCCATACTTCAATTAAATTAATCAGGAGTAAAATCTCGAAAATGTCAAGAGTAATGCAAAGAAAAATGTTTACACGTGAAACCCAAGACGTTCGCCAACATCATAGTCGTATGTTACTTTTTATTATTTGTTTTTTCAGCATATATATTAAACTGAAGACGTTCGCGAACATCACACTTGAGCGGGCATTCTTTATGAACCAGTATCATAGTTCAGTCACAGCAGTCATTCCGCAAATTATCAGTTGAGTTATTGTGCAAACGGCGTTAGCGAACGTTTTGAATATAATTATAACAGTAGATTATTAAGTTCCCGAACAAGATCATAAAACGGAAAAATGTCGTGTTTACGTTCGATATCAAAATCTAAAATTCACGACTTTAACATTTAATTGAAAAGTAAGGTGTTAGCTGACTCTTTAGAAGTATTCAACAAGCAGTCTATTTCTTGTTCAATTAAGTTTTGGAAGCATTACCTAAAAACCCCATTTCATTCTCGTATAAATTTATGGATTTCGTGTATACTGAATAAGCGATTGGCAATTCGTAATTTCAAAAGAGGATGGAGGGCCACACAGCTTAAGTTTACTCATGCATTAGGTCCGCCCTCGAGGTGACGATAGCCGGGGTCGTATGGGCATTGCGTTTTAGCAGTGCGCAATGCAGCAGCGTCACGTCAATATTACAGATGCATACGACGCAAACACAATGGCTTTTATCATATTTAGCAACCACAAAAACCTAAAAAGATGTTCGACTGACCTACATACATTTATATTGGAAAATTGGCGAAATTTGACCAATTTGGTACCAAAATTTATCAAATTTTGCACCGGTACCATCCAGCAGGATTAATATCAAAGCCAATAAAATTTTAAAACAATGACACCTACTTGATTGATGGGTTAAGTAGCCCTATAATCCCAGAGTTCACACCCGCAGCAAACAAAAAACTGACTTGTAAAAAATTTTAATCTTTCACAATTTTGGACTATTTTTTAAACCTTGACTCATAACTCGGAAACAGCAACCATAACCAAAAAAATAAATGACAGCAAAGTTGTGGCTCGCGATGAGTGGATTCTGAGTGATTTCTATTTTTCACTACGAAACATTTATGAAAAACGTAGGTCGTGAAAGATGTATACCAGTATGACCAACAAATGTGACCTGTAGCCCCTTTGGGGCACCGTTTTGATTCGCACTAGGTGGTCGGTGGTTTCAGCGTCTAACTAAAGGTACAAACAGACGGAATTTGTGACCAAATAAAAAAACTTGTGATTATCCTTCTACCCGGCTATGATCTCCACAGATGAAAAAAAAATTTTACAATTTTTGCAGCTAGCAAAGCTATATGTGGAAATTATGATCGGTTCGCCTGATCCGTTTCAACATATTATGGTTTCAGACATGTTGGTAGTTTGATACATTGGCGCGTTTATATTAGATATTTAGTTAATATATGCATTCGCCTGTTTCATTTGCTCTTAGCGAAATCTGATTTGAAAATTGTTCAAAACGTGACAAAAGATTACTGTCCGAAAAATTTCCAAAATTATTTTACTCTAACCAACTATTTAGTAGCGTAAATTATTGGGAATTTTTTACAATTTAAATTTGGTGCTCAGAGTTGCTACGTAATTCCTTAAGATGTGTTACAATAACATTACTCTAAACAGGATGTTTACTACAAACCTGCCGATAAATAAGCCTCAGTGAACTTGAGTCACAGTTGGACAAAATACTATACGCCCGTTGGCTCAAGTTTAATTTTTCACCTAGCCGGTCCGGGCCGAAAATCCATCTCGTCCGGACACAAAATACAAGCAGTACACATCTACATTCTTTATCCCTATAACTGATAACTGTGAAAAACCATGCGTGTCGTTAAACGAGGTCCAATTCAAAAAACGCATGACAAAAAATGCGCACGTACTTATGTTTGGCGAGTGATGTATCCAATAGCGATGCCGATTTCGCTAGTGCGCACGATTTTACTGGGCCAAACGCCTCAAACACTGCACGCAGTTCCGTTTCAGTAATATCTTCGTGAACGGAAGTGACAAAAACTCTGGGATACTTAGCTGCGTCCGCTCGGATCGATTCGATCACAGGTAAAACTTGAGGCATGTTCGTAGGTCGACCAACCTAAAAACATACTTTTATTCACATATTCTATTACAACAAAAAAGAGAATTATTGAGTTTCCAGATTTACTTGTTGGACAAAATAGGAAAAAATTTCCAATTGAAAACAACCAACAACACTACTACAAGTAATCCGCAGGCGAGGATGAAGCGGAGCGAGTGTGGATCATCAAGTCGTAATTTTGTGAAAACACCTTGCGTTTGATGTAAATACTACGCTAAAACCTATGTAACTCTGAACTCATAGAAAACCCTCAAACTTCCTCGACCCTAAATCAGTCGAAAACGACTGAAAACGCACAAGGTATTCATGTTAGCCTCTAGATAACCAAACCACCGTATTCAGCATGCCTTGAAAGATATATAGATCATTCTGGATGCTCTGTACGCAATACTTAAACTAGTGAAGACAGATTTTATTCTAGCAATCGGGTTCATTGACACTAAACTCATTAGTCGACGAACAATATTCTAGCTCACAACGGCCCAGGGAGTAGTCCCACAAAAGTCTTGGTTGGCAAAGTAGTAGATCTCGGTGATCTGACTCAGGTGGTTTTTCGATGCAATGCCTATGTGGCGAGATATCAGCTGCCAAAAACCGGTATCGTTAACATTTTAATCCTCTGATTGACTTAGATCTTTTTCCGACAATAACTGCAGAGGCCCCAACAAATTGCAACCCACATTTAAAAAGGTTATGGACACACCAGCGCATTACAAGAACAACCCACAATTACACTTCCGATTCCGGCAACACACAGAAGCAAAAGCTATAATCGATTTTAAGTATATGTTTGTTCGAAGCTATATAAGCAATTTTGCATCATTTATGGTCAAAAGAATACTTAGATATGTAATTATCAAATACTCTATCAAAATTAGACAAAATAAAATCAAAACTCCAAAAACACATTGTTAAATGTAAATAAATAGTTTCCGTTGGATTTGTTTATCTTAACGCTACGAGCATTGTTCAATTAATAGTCATATTAGCGAATGAACGCCAAATTGATACTAATAGTAGTTATTCCATCCATTAATAAAATCGTGGCTCTGTACTGTCCAAGTGGGGAATCAGAGGGACGAGTAGTCTCCAGTATTTACACATCCGTCTCCACACATACTTCAAACAGAATGCTGAATATTTACTAATCCGCCTAAATTCAAATTCTCTATATATAATAAATATTTGTTTAAATCAATTACTACCATTTGTAATACCGAGGCAACGCCCGAAAACATTTATATCGCAAATAATCAGCATAATAGTAGTAAACGTAATATATTCATTACAAAAAGTGAGCAGAGCAACACGCAAAGTATTTGGTATCTTATTTGTGTCTGCATCTATTTCAACTAAATGCTTAATTTTTTATAATAAGTATCACGTTTTTGGCAATTGATGCCAAATCCACCATACAAAAAGCTCGCTAGCTAAAAAATTAGCTGATTAATTAATAACATCAACTAATTAGCTAATTAATTAACTAATTAGCACCCATTAAAATCATAGAGCTTTAAAATCCACATATTCGTGATAAACGACATCGAAAAACTCCGAGCGCAACAAATTAGCAATTTTGAAGTGATTTTAAAATTTGCATAAAATTACCTCATTAGCTAATTGATTAGCTAATTAATTAAATATGTAAGTAGCATATACGGTCAAGTTTTAGAGCTTCAAAAATATCATATTCGTGATGAGCGACATAAAAAAACCCGTGTGCAATTTATTTTTCATTTCTGAGCACTTTGAAAATTTTCAAAAAATTGGCTAATTAATACTTAATTAGTAAATAGCTAATTAACTAACTAGTGAAGCTCGCTTGCGAGCCAGAATTCGAGTGGTGAGAACAATCCCCCGAAGTCTGTTGTAGAAAGCACACACACACAAAGCCTACACACAGTACGCAGGTGCAGCATTACATAAACCATGAGTGATGAGTCATAGTTACGCCCGCCTCTTTTGATAGCCAACGTCTGCAGTAGACAAAACATCATACAACGAGTACAAAAACAATGAACTAACAATTTAATAAAACCCTAAATTGACAGTGAAAAGAACGTTAAAGAATTCAAACCGACACTTGAGAAAAATCCCATTTTTCATACCTACCAAGTATGAAGTAGAAGTGTGAAAAATATTTGCCACACAATATTTTTGACACTCGCAATCAGCTTGTTGGAAAAGAAAACCCCATATCCGACACTAAAACCAACAATAAGCACACATTTAGGTGCATTTCCCACGACTTTTCACCAAATATGAAATTTGGCGCCAAATATAAGCTTATAGACTCCAGATTGGGAAGTAGTTGAAAAAATTGTTATATATCATTGCATTGGAAAGCCCTGGTAAAGCTACATGGAATAGGCCTATTAGTTTGCGGATATCTCGTTTACTTATTGAGAAAAGTCGCAAAAACTGGAGGGGATGCCCAAAAAATGGGCCAAAATGATCATTTTGCCCCATAACTTTTCCGACGGGAAAAAAATTCAAAAATCGGGCTCAGTCACTACACCTAAATCGACCATTGCGATTCGAATGAGCTATCTTGCATCAAAATCCGCCCAACCGTTTTCGAGATCCAGGTGCGACAGACACGCAGACAGGACCTACTCAACCCCCCTCCAGAGCCAAAATTGAAAATTCTCGTTGCACTCGCTCGCTTCATTCCACTCGAATTCAATTTGCATGTTTTAACTTCCTCGAACAGTATATAATAAACATCACATTCACAATTACCATGGCGAGATGTAGTATATGAACCAAAATAATAGCTTTACACTAATTATTCATTGAAAAATATTGAAAAAATTCTATTTTTGTTTGAAAATGCTAAAAATAGGCTAGCACGCTTAACTAATTAGGTAATGAGTAATTAACTAAAGCAAATTTTGACAAAACTATATTTCTTGCAACTCATAGATATTAGGCCTTCAAACAATTTTTTATTCAGCCCAGTTGTTATTGAGGAGTTCAAAGGACGGACGGTGCCGATTTTTCCCCTCTGAAGAAAACAAAAACGCTTCGCTACGGTCCGCTCAACAAATGTATAGTCACAAACAAATATAGTAAGTGCGGAAAAACGGACGCAATAATTGGAGAGTAGCTTCCACTAAGGGTGCTAGGGTTAAATCGAGAAAATTCCTTTTTGTCTGTCGCTGTCAGTCATAACTGAACTTCGGGTAGATTGATTTTGAAAAAAATATCGTAACAAAAGTGATGATTATGTGCCCTTTAGTTGAATGCGAAAAGCTCCATGTTCCGTGTCAAAATGGCAAAAAGTTTTAAGGGTTCTTTAGCTTGCCATATGGGTAGCAGTGTTTAGCAGCTTATATCTCGCAACGCAGGCTTCGCGTCAAAAAACGTCACAGAATCTGCTCATCGAGATCTACTACTTTGCTGAACAACACACTTCTAGGAACACTCCATGGCTCGCCATGTCTCAAATACGGTTCGTCGGTCCTTTGCCAGAAATATAGATTTTTAAAATTTCAATATGTTATTGCGTGTTTTAAATTACAACGAGAGCCTATTAGGCAATGAAGCATAGAGGACACAATGCTTTTGCTATCAAGAGCCCAACTTGATTATATTATTTAAACAGAACTGTATTTCGATTTCGACAAAGGCTAAAACTATGCCGGAACCGTAATTTCAGTTACTCCCGGATACATGTATATATACATTTTAGAACATTATTGTATACTATGCATAAATTAACACACTAAAACGAACTTTGATATTTCGGCCACCAAGAAAAGTTCCTCCCATTTGTAGCACTGCCAATTCTGCAGCTTCTGGAACTTCAAATTCGATAAATGCAAATCCCATATGCCGCTAAAAGTTATACATTAATGAAATATATGTTTATATAATACATTATAAATAATATTTATATGCTGGTTTCTCCAAATTGGAGGGGTAGGGGGTTGGGCCCGTTTTTTCCTAGATTTTTCGGTCCCAATAGTCCACCCTTGATGTATTTTATCTGGTTCGGCTCAACACCAAATTGTAAACTACTTTCTGGCTATGTAACCAATTTTCGTCGACCTAGACCACCGGAAACGGTCAAAGATTCCACATTTCGATGTGGTAGACGCGAATATACAAATATGATGTAATACATGTTACAATCAATATCGCTATCTACGGCTCATCTGATAAAAATTAATAGTTGATAAATTGCTGTACAAAATCAGACCAGCAATATCCATATATCTTAAGCAGTGAGGGAGATATTGCCGTTTGTGTGTATTTTGGGTCTCAATTAAAAATACCTTTGACCCACATGCTGAAAGGTATTTTTAGATGCTGCTTGGAAATTATTTTATACTGTCTATATAGGCTTATTTGCTTTACAAAATAAGAATAATTTTGTCCATTTTTGCCGATAACAACACCACATACCGTGATTGTGGGGCCCGACTTGAATATCTTTGGCCCGCTTTTCTGGCGGAAGGTGTCGGAATGGAGCTTCGCGCCTGACTAAAGGCAAACAGGTTTAGCAAACATCAATTTCAGAAAACCATCCATGAGCACGCATATTGCATATCTGAACGGATAGCTGTATACATCAAGGAGGCTTAGCTGTGGTTAATTCAACAACACTATTAATCTTAATGACTGTAGACACAGGTGTCAGGCTGTGCGTTAATAATTCAGTGGTACATCACTCTAGCCACATTAAAATTCTGCAAGCTTCGCTCCATTAAACGGTTACAAAGAATTAGCCAAATTCAAAATATCTTAAAATGCTTCCTATGAAGTGTCAACAAAAGCATTACTGCATTTTCCTAAATGATATCCCTGTTGGTTTCTAGGTATCTTATCATCAATGACGCTTTTGATATAACAATCCATAATCCTTTTCAAAATCGTTAGACAATAAAGAAGATAGGCATACAGAAACAAAACTCTTATTTACTGGTAGCGGATCACCGTTTTTGAAGATTCTGAGTATAATATTAGTACATTGACATGTTCAAATTTCCAATTTAAAACTTGATATATATAATGTAGGGAAAAATCCAGAAAATTACAATGCTTCAAATTTTAAATGCGCACTTTTTTTGCAATATTTATTAATGTTTCGTTTCATTCATTCAAAATTTTCTAACATTTCTTCTACTGTTTTGTTCTTCAACAATATGAGTAGTTTTCTCACCTCAAAGAGGCAAAGCAGTAAGAAAAATGCCTTCAATTTTCTTCAAATTTGAGCTAGAAAGTTGGAGGAATGAACGCACTTTTGAATAAATAATCACCAACATGTCATGGCCATACTAAAAAAATAACATGATCAATCAAATAAAACAAATATGTTAACCGTAGCTTATAATTTATTACTCTTTGTAATCAACGTCCTACAATGTGTCATTGAAGTCCTGAAAACATTTCAAATTTCTAAATACTGCCGACATTAAGGCACATGAACTTACACCGGTTCCCGGATCATACGACATATTGACAGCTTTAATCGGGCCAAACATATGAAAAGCATTGCGAAGAGTTTCCTCTCGAACTTCGTAGTTAATACTGCCGATATAGATTGTTGCCAACAATGAAAGGGCTTGCTGTTTTTGAATTGTTTCCTTCAGAGCGATCATTTGCTGCAAAGTTACAATGAATAGATTCAAAAACAAGAATATATTCGCATATATCCGCATTATTTTTCACCTCCATCTCCAGTTTCTTGAAGCTTTTTCTGGTGGAAGAGTTTGGAATCGGTACTAAAAAGGCACAAATAGACATTTCAAGCTTTCAAATGATCTATGATGCGAAGAAATCTACCTGACAAAATTGCGTTGTGCGTGTCTGCTTAAATATATAGTTAAATAAACTAGTCAAATTTAACCACTGTCACGGCTAGTAAAGCTTGTTTGCGTCGCTCGTTTCATTCACTCATGATTCAATCAACACACGTATATACTTAGTATGTACATTTTAAAAGATTAACGGAATTCTCCAGTTGCTTCTACTAAAATCGAAACATACTGAGTATATAGAAAATTACAAAGCTAAACAGGCCACATATTTTCTTGACCACAGGAGTTATTTCAATTTATGCGAGAGTATATATATTTCCCTGCAGCTGTTTCTGCTCAGTTAGCAATGCTTACCTGTTGCTGATGCTGCATCTGTTGTTTCAGCACGACGAACTTCAAGCTTTGATCCATAGCATACTTTTTAGCTTTCGCAATCTGTTCTGCGGCAGCCAAATCCAACTGTGGCAGTCCAATGCCACGAAGTGGAGCCTCCCGCCGAGCGCCAGGTCCACTAACAATCGCTGTGTCGGTCGTTCGAGTATCCTGATTATATACAGGCAGGTGAGGCGCCATATACGGCACGCAAATGTGCGGCGGGTATTTAGGTTTGTTCTCAACATGCTGATTAATGTTTTCATTTGGTTGAGTTTCGCTTAGTTCTATTTTGCTTTCGTCAATCCCATGGTCTTCCAAAGTTTTATTAGCACCAGCATCGCTTGGAATCTGTGGACTGGTTAATTCGGAGCTCGATTTTTCTGTTAAATCTGTTTCTTGGCTCTCTTGGGAAGACTGACCATTCGTAGTTATAACATCAGTCTCAGACGCGTTGGTTTCGCTTGTAACAGGAGCTTTTTCAACGGCGGCCGATGTAATATTAGAGCTAGAGGTAGGCTGCATAAAAAATGATCCTAGAGAACTGGCTGCAGTTGTATTCATGGCGCACCAAAAAATATTTTTCACGCGTATAATATTTAGGATACAAAAATAAATCGGTATTGAACCAAACTAAAATCAGCAACAATATACTTCGGACAAAATAATGTAAAGGACACGAAAATATTGTGAAAGAAGCCTTTGTACGATCCAAGGCCAAAAGGCATCACAATCTGCAGAATTGCAACATATATGTGCTTGTTGAAACGGAAGGTTGCGAGACATTTAACCATAGGAGAACGAGAAGAAACAGTATTTTTGTCAGATTCCTTCAAACATACGAAGCTTAGCATTGCAAAGAATTTTACATGAGTTTTTTATCCCCGCTGTATTTTCAGAAAAATTCTTGGAAGTTTTTTGTATTTCAAAAATGTTTTGTCAAAATAACTAGATTTCACATATCTTCAGAACTCGAGGGAACTCTAGAAATGTGCTAACTTAGGGCGCTTTTCTGCACAATGCTAAGAATGTTGATCACGGTCCTTCCTTCAAAGATTTCGATTTTAACCCTAAGGGATATATTTTGAAAATAAATTCTTACTTTACCGAAAATCCTCGAATGAAATGCCCTTATTTTTAGGTAATAAGTAATGGACTCTGTTATTCCTTAAGGCCCTCAATGGAAATGTCTTTTAAGTTAATACGTGGGACATGCCGTCGAATGAGATGCACTGGTAGTGTATGCGTTCAAAGCTCATTGTGCCAAAGAGCAAGAAGTCAATCCGCTCAAAGGGGAGCAACAAAATCAACATAAAAACAACAAAATCAATAACTAAAACTAAAACGGAGATGGTGTGTAAAGTTGAAATTTCAGAACTAAGGTTTGCTTCCAGCTAACTAGGTTTCCCGGGACCTAGAAACTAAAAATACGCTAAAAATTAAAATTTGGGACAGTTTTTGGTTTAAATCCCGTGCCTAGCTTTGTTATATTTTGTTGTTTGTAGTGGGATAGGGTTGAATGGCGATTGTGTTGCGACAGCTACGAAGACGTGTGGTCCGAGGTGTGGCCAGTAGTGTGCCGGTGGGACGTCTAGTTGGCGCGCGTCCTTCTTTTGCGTTATCAGTACGTGTGCCCTGTATTTCGCGTTGCGGCGTGATCCTTACTCCGCTGTCATCACTCCGGTTTCAGATAAGTGAGGAACAAACGCGTTTAAGGAATATTTATTATGAAGTATGATAAAATTCACTAATCATTATTCTGTTGTCAGTCGAAACGCACTTAAAATAGTTTCAATAATCAGGAGATCAATGGCACGTATTTATCCGCGCACTTTCTAAATTTGTATAAATCATTAATTCGTCCTAAAGTTGAATACGGCATGATAGCCTGGTCTCCTTATACCCGTGGTAGCATATCACTCATTGAGTCGGTTCAACGGAAAGAAACTAAGATGGTGTATGGTGTATCTAACCTCTCATACGAAAGGCGCCTAGGCATACTCCAGTTGCAAACGCTAGAAACTCGCCGAACAAGAGCGGATCTATTATTTTTCTTTAAGTTAACCCACAATAAACTAAGGTTTGACGAGTCCGTATTATATGACAAGATATATGGCGACCGAATAAGAGGCCATCGATACAAACGGAAACCTAAGAGTATATATCTAAACTGCATATTAGGAGATTTAGTTTTGTTCACCATAATATTTCACTGTGGAATAATCTGCCTGAGTGGGTTGTTAACGTCGAAAATCTCAGAGCCTTTAAGAAAAATCTTCACCTATCTGGAATCTTGCAATGATCGTTTCTGCTGCCGCTGCTTGTTTGTTCCAGGACAAAGATCGCGGAAAAATTGTAGAAGGTTTCGTCAACTTCTTTCTGAGTGTCAAAACAAAGTCATGGCAAAAAGATATCACTACAGAGCGCCTCGATGAGAAGAGACGAAAAATGTTAAGGCAACGATATTTCTACCCGTAGATTACTGGTGGCACTATTCTTTAGTACCCGTATTTAGAAGCCGCGGTTTTAATCTGTAGTACCCGTATTTTTGATCACACTAAGACTCCCCGGGCAAATAACTATTACACAGTCTGACTTCTCGACTTTGCACATTCTGACTCTTGATTTTTGCACACTAGTTGGCCACTCGTCTTACCTTTCACGCGAGTATCATTATGTATGTTACTTTTAGTTTAGGTTATATTAACTCCCTAGTACTTAGGCCTAATTTCTTAACCTTACATTACAGCCAAGCAATTAACGGGAACCGAAAATTACCGGAACCGTCCAGTTAAACCGGATCCGAAAACTGGTCTCCGAAACATATATATATATATATATGTATATATATTTATATTTACATATATATATATATATATATATATATATAATAAAACAGATGAAAAAAGAAATGAAGGTATAGTGCATTTAAAATGTATTGAAAATAACTTTTACATTAAACTTAATGCATTGCGATGGCATTATTGCCTTTCTGAAACTTTAAAGAGATTGGGGAAGCTAAAAATCTTTATTTATTTATCAATATGTCGGGTTTTGGACATCCAGAGCAAAAATGCATTCCACTAGACACCCTTGCTTATACTGCGTCAAATTGAATGTGCATACAGCGCATGGAAAGTAGAATAAACATTTTCGCTCTTGACTACACATACGTCTGTTACATGTTGTTCTGTAGGAAACTTGAAATTATTGGTTTATATGGTTGTAAGAGAAAATAATAGAAGGTAATTTTCTGATCAATGGTCAGAGTCTAACGTTGGACAAACAGTGCCCATTAGTTAGATGAAAATGATAATAACTTTTAATTAGGATGCTATAAATGAGACAAACTGTTATACTGCTCGCCCAGTTTCAATAAATACAGGTTATTGGCTAGAACGCAGTTCCTGGCTGCGTTGCAGATATGTTACTTTACTAGACTGATTTACAAAGTTTACAAGCGCACCGGCGGGTGCTTAACGCAATTTATTGATGTTACCTAACTTACAGCTATGTACTTCTAAATAATCTATACTCTGTTACCGAGTTAAAGGGTTTAATTCGAACATACCCCGTAGACTTCTGAATGTATAAAATAGCTGCTACAAGCATCGACCTGGCTTTGTTTTAACAAACTCCTGAAGGTTAAGATGAAAAATTCCTACTAAAATTCTGTGCCCTACTTACGTTTGACACGGCAAATTGCTGAGTTAATGATTTCTTCGGCTTGGTTATATTGGAACTTTATCACTGTACATAGATTACATATCTTTGGACCAATCATGAAGCAAAAATGTGGAAAATTTCAAACAAAATTTTTAAACCGGAATTCCGGTTCGGGTATGGTTTTTGCCCTTTGACGGAACCGCAACCGGAACACGATTTTCGTCGGAACCGAAATTCCGGTTACTCATTAGTTATAACGTTTTTTTCTCACAGAGTTGTCAGGGTTTGGAACAGCTTACCCAATAACGTGGTCAACGCCCCGTCATTGTCTTCGTTCAAGTGCCGGTTGCATGCGTCCCACTGTTTACCATTGTAATTTGCTTTTATATTGCTTTTCCGATATGATCTGGCCTCGTCAATACGAGGCTGAATCGCCCCTGTGTTCCTCGTGTGGCAGTGCAACAACGACCGGTCTTACGGGGGACGAAGGTGACTATAACGACTAATGTTTAAAATGTATGTGTTGAGCGATAGTGGTTTTAGCTTAGATTATCTATTACTTTAATAAAGCCCTTCTAGGTTGACACAACACGCCCCCGACTGGCTGATGTTACGTGCAAGTATCTGATTACCTGAACCTAAACCTTACATTTACGCTAATATTGCCCGTTATGTTAAACAAGCCGACCCCGACTGGTTGCCAGACCACGTTACTAAAACTGTAAGGTAGCGGTAGACTACTCGCCAATTGAATTCTCCTCAAGCCGTACAAGCCCCGACTGGCTGCCCGTACTAGAAATACAAGGCACCCGACTGGGTGACCAAGAATAGTACGTGGGATCTACTGGAGGCTCGAGAGGGTAATTGATTCCTCGCGCCTTTCTCGACCGGTTTATTCAAGAATACTAGTACTTGCTCTGCCGAACCCGACTGGCTGCCATACTTCACAAGTAGCACTACTAATTTTTCTGGTTTCTCTCACTCGACACGCGGGCCGAAATTTTTAACGTATTACTAGACATGTTATAGTTGATATCCTACCACTCCTGCTATAATTATTGCCACTTCTTTACTTGGGATATTGATATTAGTAAATTAGTTATTAACCGGTATTAGCGTTACTTTTGTGTGAAGCATTCCTAATTAAAAGCTCCGTTCTTTAAATCAGTATTACAAATCGATAATTAAACCTAAATTACAAAATCCGCACTTTCATGCAATTCTTTTGCGTCCGTTATAACCGTTAGATTATATTTAACACCTCGACAAATCAAACCAAGATCTCAAAAATCAATTGCAACTATGTTGCTAAAGCCGGCGGTTCACTCTATAAGCATAATCAAAAACCATCAATACTGACATGTGTATTCGGACTAACAACTTAGCTAGGTAACTAAAATATAAATCAAAAACTTAAAATAATAAGTGTTGTAAATAATTCAATCCCGCGTCCGACCAACTTCAACGAAGTTGAAATCAAGACTGATAAAACTATAAACTGAGTCATAAAATGAACATAGGTAGTTAATAATCCTAACTAAAGCAATTTATACAAATTAGGTCTGTAAGAAAACAGAAATTTAGCATTTTAGGAGATTTAAAATTTAGGGACCCGCATAATAAAATATTTGGTGAAATAATATTTTGTGAAATTAGGACCGTGAGAGCCCTGGTAGCCTACTGGACCCAGACAACTAAGTTATTACTAATTTCTTTTTAGAATACCTATGTCTGAAGTCACTTGAGCCACAAACGGTAATTCTGTAACCCGGAACATACAAAGCAACGAAATTCAAGCACCGCTCTTATCACTAATATAATTTCCAAAAACCGGTGTAATTATTTACGTAAATTGTTTAAAATCGTAGACTCGATATGTTTAAGAAAGCTGGTATATCACCAAAATCATAGCATTCGCGTTGTAAACTTTCAAAATCCACAAAACACAGCAAAACCGCCGAGTCGAATTAGCTAGGTAAACCATTTAAGTGAAAACACAAAATAAATAAAGTAATCATGCGCGCAATCAAAGCATTTTTATGCTAGTTATACAGCTCCAGAACCCGGAACATATAGTACGTTAATTCTTTTTTACATGAAAACAAATACGCCCAGTGAGAGCACCATCCGCATTACAAATACGTACAGTTTTTGCTAGCGATCTTCTAGACTGAATAATTGAACTAAAACAATACTCTCAAAACTAAAACAATTGTTAGCTACTAAGAAAACAAAAGGTTACGCAAATTAGCATAATCTTTGAAAGAAAACAATAAAATAAAATCCACGGACGTCGAAGAGAGGGAGGGGTATAATAAGTGATTTGGCGGAAATTTTGTGTTTTGCGAACTTTTTGTGGTTTTTATGAGGATTTGGACCGGGATTCCACCCCTGTAGCCTAGAACACCCGTAACAACGTAATTATTCGGTCATAAACAAATAAAAGTACCTAGCTAAGTATGTACCAGTCTATATAGCTTAATGAATCGCTGAAAAGTATTTTCATACATCAATTTTACGTTATCAGCTTTATTTTTAAAATTAATTGTATCATTGAGAAAATACTTTGTGATTGGCAGTATCGAAAAAATTATAGCCGTAAGGAAGACTTCGGATAATATCTTATATATACTAAAGATATGTCACGTAGGAGCCGACGATTTATAATAATAATAATAACAATAACAACAAAAAAATAATAATTACGATATAATATAACGGTTATAACGGACGCAAAAGAATTGCATGAAGATGCTGATTTTGTAATTTAGGTTTAATTATCGATTTGTAATACTGATTTAAAGAACGGAGCTTTTAATTAGGAATGCTCCACACAAAAGTAACGTCTAATACCGGTTAATAACTAATTTACTAATATCAATATCCCAAGTAAAGAAGTGGCAATAATTATAGCAGGAGTGGTAGGATATCAACTATAACATGTCTAGTAATACGTTAAATATTTCAGCCGCCGTGTCGTAGTGAGAGAACCTAGAAAAATTAGTAGTGCTATTTTTGAAATATGGCAGCCAGTCGGGTTCGGCAGAGCAAGTACTAGTATTCCTGAATAAACCGGTCGAGAAAGGCGCGAGGAATGAATTACCCCTCCTCGAGCCTCCACCGGTAGATCCTGAACGCACCATTCTTGGTCACCCAGTCGGGTGCCTTGTATTTCTAGTACGGTCAGCCAGTCGGGGCTTGTACGGCTTGAGGACAAATTCAATTTGGTGAGTAGTCTACCGCTACCTTACAGTTTTAGTAACGTGGTCTGGCAACCAGTCGGGGTCGGTTTGCGTTTTTATAATTAACGGGCAATATTAGCGTAAAATGTATTTAGGTTTAGGTTTAGGGTAGTGCAGATACTCTGCACGTAACACCACCGCCCAGTCGGGGCATGACTGTGTCAACCTAGAAGGGCTTTATTAAAGTAATGAGAATAATTCTTAGCTAGAACCACTATCGCTCAACCCATACATTTTAAACATTAGTACGTTATAGTCACCTTCGTCCCCCGTAAGATTGGTCGCTGTTGCACTGCCACACGAGGAACACAGGGGCGATTTGAGCCTCGTATTGTAAAACGAGGCCAGGAGGTCATATCGGAAAAGCAATATAAAAGCAAATTACAATGGTAAACAGTGGGACGCATGCAACCGGCAATTTGAACCTTAAGATAGTGACGGGCGTTTACCATGTTATTTGATAAGTTGCTCCAAACCCTGACAACTCTGTGAGAAAAAACGTTATAACTAAAAAATGAGTAACCGGAATTTCGGTTCCTGCGAAAATTGTGTTCCGATTGCGGTTCCGTCAAAAGGCAAAAACCATACCGAACCGGAAAATTCGGTTTAAAAATTTTGTTTGAAATTTTCCACATTTTTGCTTCATGATTGGTCCAAAGATATGTAATCTATGTACAGTGATAAAGTCCCATCTAACCAAGCCGAAGAAATCATTAACTCAGCAATTTGCCGTGTCAAACGTAAGTAGGGCACAGGTTTTTAGTAGGAAAATTTTCATCTTAACCTTCAGAAGTTTGCTAAAACAAAGCCAGGTCGATGCTTGTAGCAGCTATTTTATACATTTGAGAAGTTTACGGGTATGTTTTGAATTATACCCTTTAACTACGGTCTAAACAGAGTATAGATTATTTAGAAGTACATAGCTGTAAGGGTTAGGTAACATCAATAAATTGGTGCTAGAAGCACCCGCCCGTGCGCTGGTAAACTTTGCCGTAAATCAGTCTAGTAAAGTAACATATTTGCAACACAGCCAGGTACTGTGTTCTAGCCAATAACCTGTATTTATCGAAACTGGGCGGGGTGTATAACAGTTTGTCTCATTTATAGCATCCTAATTAAAAGTTATTATCATTTTCATCTAACTAATGGGCACTGTTTTGTCCAACGTTAGATTTTGACCATTAACCAGAAATTTCACCTTTAATTATTTTTCTCTTTACAACCATATAAACCAATAATTTCAAGTTTCCTACAGAAACAACATGTAACAGACGTATGTGAGGTAGATACAGAGATCTCTACTTCTTTAGTAAATTGTTTGAAGAAAATAACAGTTAAAATTATTAAAATTGGAATTAAAATAAACCACTTTAACATTAATTCAGATTTATTTCTGCTGATTTAGTATATAATCCCGGAAAATATCAGTTAAAATTATTATATTCGAAAAAGATAAAAACCACTTTAACATTTATTTAGATTTAATTCTACTGATTTAGTGTATAATCCCGGAAAATATCAGGTAAACTTATTAAATTTGAAATTAAAATAAACCACTGTAACATTTATTCAGATTTATTTCTACTGATTAGTAGATGATCCCGGAAAATATCAGTTACAAAATTCGGAATTAACAATAACTACTTTAACATTTATTTTCAGATTTGTAATTGTCTGCCCAAACTAAAAGCAAATAGTAAAAAAAGCACGCCACTGAAGTTAACCCCATTATAAACCTTATTGAACTCTATAAGGTAACGCCACTGACTTGCTCTAATAACTGCACTATTACGGTTCTAATTTTCGCCAGCGGACGTTGTTATCTTATAGCTTACAGCTTTTCAAAAAATGATCGATCTGCCATATAAATTTAAGGAGAACTTTACTACGTTAGTGTTGTTTTTCTATTGAAATTTTTTAGTCTTTTATGCCTTCTGAACTGGAAACAACGAATAGAAGTCACGGCCAATGTAACCCTCACGGGCAGAAATAAAATGCAGGCCATGCCGTCCTCGATATACTTAGGTCTAAACCTAAGCTAAGGTCCTTATATGAGGACATACACTAAGCGTAAGCCTAAGTCTAATTTGTTCTTTTTTCTAACGTCATAACGTATCGCCCCTCAGGGTTACATGGGCCGAAGTCACAATGTTATGCAGTTTTGAAAGAAGAGCTATGCAAACGACCTGTTTGGTTTCATTGATTGGCTCAGCAGCGAAAAGTTGGCGATTTGTCCAATGGTATGCTTTTCCATGGCTTTACTCAAGAGACGAGGTGGAAAAACGCATAACTGCCCAAAATAACAATACAGAACATTATGTTACATACGCGAAGCATCTGTTTACAGTGAGTTTCACACAAAAGTTAGTCTCATGCTGTGCATGCTAAGCGTGATACAATGCTTACACAAAATCTCTTTCAGGAAAGGAGGCCATGCTGGTACTACCAGTGGCTACGTGTATTTGATTGCAAGTTATGTTTTGATGATTGTGCAGTATATTCCGCCCTTCAAGTAGCAAGTTCCCGACTACCATCTGTTTAAAGCTGTTTAAAGATATAATGCTTACACAAAATCTCTTTCAGGAAAGTCGGCCGTGTTTGTACTAGAAGTGGTTATCAGTTACTGATTGCAAGTTATGTTTGGATGATCGTGCAGTATACTTGGCCCTTCAAGTGGCAAGTTCACGACCACCATCTAAGCTGTTCCTAAAAATATTGAATCTTTTATAACGTAAATTGCCTAATTATGTAGTTAACACAGAAAAATTGGAATTAAGACGTTGACCAAGAAATTTTGAATCTTTTAGTGAAAGAAACAGGTACTTGATGAGATCCAAAAATTTTGGAATTTCATCTTGGAAAGATCGATTGTTCGGGCTTTGCGTAGCAACGAAACAGACAAAGAGAAATGATTTTATGCCCCTATGTTATGGATATTGCAAATTAACTATGTTAGCAATAAAGCTTTGTAATTCTTAATATTTCATCCGTAAAAGCAAGCAGCGAAAATAGGGCTTCAGAACAGCAAGTCAAGCCGCGAAGCTCGGAATCTAAGTCTTAAAAGTGCATCAGTTGCAATTAACAGGAGCAAGATGAAACTAACCAGCAAC
>JASANE010009666.1:0-26614 GCA_030248225.1 Trileptium ribeirensis | reverse complement strand
TTTTTGTTGCATTTGCTTTTCGTTCAGTTACGTATTGCTATATAGGTTTTTCGGAACGCTTAATGTAGTGGTTTGGACATCTAGAGTCAAGCACGAATATTTCATACATTTTCAGATGTTTTCATTGGGTTTAGGGTCAATGAACCCGATTGCCAGAATATGGTCTGTGTTCAGTTGTTTAGCTACGTGTTGCATTAGGTCATCAAGAATTGTCTATACAGGTTTTCTGGTAGGCCGAATACGAAGGTTTCGATTTCTACAGTACAGCACGAGTATCTCATGCCTTTTCAGACGTTTTCATTGGTTGAAAGAATATTGGATTAAAGTTTATTGGATTTCCTGAATATGGTCGGTCTTAAGTAGTTTGGTACGTGGCATCAAAACAGTCTGCATAGTGCTTTCTCATTATGTTGAATACAAAGTTTTGTTTATATAGAGCCCAGCATACATATTTCAGACCTTTTCAGTGGGTTTATCGTCAATGAACCCGATGTCAACAATATAGTATGCGTTGCATATTGCTTACAGGTCATCAATAATAATTGTCTATATAGGTTTACAGATGGTCTAATTACGGTGGTTTGGTTATCTAGAGACAAGCACGAATACTTGATGCGTTGTCAGTTGGGTCGACAAGGTTTTAGGATTTTCAGTGGATTTCAGTGTTCAAAAGGCTTTAGTGTGGCATATGCATCAAACACAGCCTTTTACAGGTGATTACACAAGATGTTAACTTAAAACTGCAACCACACTCGCTCAGTTTCACCATCGCTTGTTAGATACTAGTAAGTGTGGTCGTTGTTTTCAGATGAAATACGTGCAACTGTTGAAATTGAGTCACAGAGACGAGCTGTGTTCGCCAGCAGCAGTCGCCAAGCTATTGACGCAGTTTTCGTTTGCTGAGGCCAAAGAAATGTTGTGCAACGAGGTATGAAGTTTCCGTTGTTTTCAGATGAAATACGTCCTACTGTTGAAATTGAGTCACAGAGTCGACAGTGTTCACCAGCGGCAGTTACCAAGCTAATGACACAGTTTTCGTTTGCTGAGGCCAAAAATGCTTTGCAACTTGGTATTACTGCCATCTCGCTGTGACCAAAATTTAAGGAGGCGGGACGAACCGAGGACAGCCTCCATCGAACTGGTTGCTGGACCGATAGTAGGTGGTGCGTATGTAAAGGGGGCTACCCCGGTTCATTTTCGCCGTGATTGTCACAAAAATTTTGAGGGCGGACAATGAGCCGGGGGCATTCGAAAATTCATGGAGGCTGTCCTCGGACGAACAGGGGGTGACCTCGCCGCGAACCAGAGGCGGGCCGGCTATGGCGGATGGGCGCCCTTCCCTCTAGCGCGATGCCAGAATGAAGTTTCTACTCACAAGCAAAAGGCAATCGGGATCATAATTCATTTGCGGACGGAAATAAAGTAAATAGTTCTCAAAAGATCTGTAATGATGCTGTTTTATAAACACTGTTGAATTGTCTGCAAATATTTGTACTACCGTTAGAATTACATGAAAATAGGGACTGGAGCAAAATTTTCCCCGCTTTGGTGATTACCTTCTAGAACGAACATGGGTAACCCAGAATTTTCTCCGCTTTGGTGATTACCTCTGAGAACGAACATGGGTAACCCAGAATTTTTCCCCGCTTTGGTGATTACCCCCGAGAAGCAACATGGGTAACCCAGAATTTTCTCCGCTTTGGTGATTACCGTTTAGAACGAACATGGGTAACCCAGAATTTTCTCCGCTTTGGTGATTACCTCTGAGAACGAACATGGGTAACCCAGAATTTTTCGCCGCTTTGGTGATTACCGTTTAGAACGAACATGGGTAACCCAGAATTTTTCCTCGCTTTGGTGATTACCCCGACAACAAACATGTGTAATTAAAAATTTTCCTCGCTTTGGGGATTACCCCGAGCATGAACATGGGTATCCTGGCATTGGTGATTACCCCCGAGAATGAACACGAGTAACCCAAAATTTCTTCCCGCTTTGGTGATTACCCCCGAGAACGAACATGGGTAACCCAGAATTTTCTCCGCTTTGGTGATTACCTCCGAGAACTAACATGGGTAACCCAGAATTTTCTCCGCTTTGGTGATTACCTCCGAGAACTAACATGGGTAACCCAGAATTTTCTCCGCTTTGGTGATTACCTCCGAGAACGAACATGGGTAACCCAGAATTTTTCCTCGCTTTGGTGATTACCCCGAGAACAAACATGTGTAATTGAAAAAATTTCCTCGCTTTGGGGATTACCCCCGAGAATGAACATGGGTATCCTGGCATTGGTGATTACCCCCGAGAATGAACACGGGTATCCCGGCTTTGTTGACTGCTACCGAGAACGAACACTGGTAACGCAAAATTTTTTACGCTTTGGTGATTACCCCGAGAACGAATATGGGTAACCCAAAATTTCCAGAAGGTTGGGGCCAGGCCATTATATATGTGTATAACTATAGTATAGATAGATAAAATATAAAGCTTTATTTTTGACCAGAGCGAAATCCCAGATTAAATTGCTTTTCTTCGTTCAAAGTCAAAAATGTGGTTTCAGCACAAAATTTTGGTTTGCATTTTTTACGAAAATCCGCATTTCGTTTAATTTTACCTACTTTGCCGGCATAAGACTAAAAACATCTAGATTCAAGCTATGCCTTCTCGTGTGCATATCTATAAAATTTTATGCAAATGGACTATTTATCAGAAAAACTGCGATCCTGAGTTACTGTGCGAAAACATGCACTAACATTGATGTCAGACCCTGATCTGGTGACATAGGTCTGTATTTTTGAAAACCAAATAATGGATTTTCGTTTTCGTTACATTCCAAACACAACGAAGATAACTGATCGTGTTGCATAAATGTTTGATTTTGATTTTCTTGCACTAGATAACGAGCCCGCGATGTCTTCGCGCGTGTTTCGAGCTGGGTTTGGCACAGTGGCAAACGTCGCGGGACACGAGTGGTCCTGGCCGTTCGCGTAGCTCACTGGAGATGGGCGGATTTGGGTCGAATCCCTCCGTGACTGCACCGATCAATCCTCGGCGTTTCCCGTTGCTGGCTGCTACTCGCATCGCTGTGCTCGGCCGAGTGAGGAATTGTGCCCGTGACGGGTAAGAATTAGTTGTTCGCGTTCTTATGAGTCTTCATAGCTGGAGTTTCTAAATTTTCAGCGGTGTTTGGTTAGTAAACTGATGTAGCATTGTAAATAAACAACAGCGTCAATTGTGTCAAAACGTGACGTACGCAGCCATTTACCTTCATGCACTATCAGACCATGAATCATGGAATTTCACGCTGTATTGCATTTGGCGAGTTGGTTGACTCATTTCGCGTAGTGGGACTAAAATTTGGACAGGGATACAAGACAATAATTTTCATGGCACTCTTTGTTGTACTACTCGAAGATGTAAATGATTTAATGTTTTTTCTAAAGACAGTGTATTATTGTCCGCTAGAACTTTTCCGGAACCGGGTCCGAACCTAAGTTCGTTGCGTTTCAACCTTTACCTAGAAGAAGGCTTACTGAAATTTTTTAAAGTTGTTTCTGTATTTTGGTCGTGGCTTTGGTCGTTGCTCATCAGTAATTAAAACGAAATATGTCCAGCGGCGTCTAACGTCACCGGCTGCATTTACAAGTTACTCGAACGAATATTGGCTTTTTTATATAATTTGGGTGTGGCATCAAAATTAGCCAAAAACGATCAAAATTTTCCAAGAAAATGAGTGTAATGTTTTCTTCTTGCTGTTAAATGGCTATAAAAAAGTAATTTTTTTTAAATTTTGACGTTTTCAGTTTTTGTTTTCAGTTGGCAACGGGCCGACCGCTCGCTGGCCGTTATTGTGGCACGATTTCTCGAAGAAGCTCGGTGCGTTCATCTAATACCCGACTCAGAAATGGAATATTTCATCCATTTCTGTTGCAACTATGCTGAGGTAGGCGGCGATCATTGTTGGGTTTCACAAGGATTGTAACCGTTTATTCAAACTCCACGGAAGACCTTAGCTTTTATCGTAGGTTGGAGAAACTGGAGTGCTATCTTCGGTGAGGCAACTAGACAATGATAATGAGTGATGATAATTTCGTTCTGCGGCTTTTTTGAGTTCAGTGGTGTCTTAATCTTTGTGAGTCCCTGTTGTCCGGACATTGTTTTTGCATTCAATTTATTCGTAGTTGAGATTGATAAATGCGATGCATTCAAAGAATGAGGTCTACGTTGAAAATTTTTCTGCTTGGCTCATGTGCAGCATTCCTAATTAAGACAAAAGTGGTATCAAGCTAAATTAGCACTAAATCATATTTTTACGGTATTATTTACGTCACTTCGTCTAACGCAGGGCACAACATCATTTGTTAAGACATGGGGCATGTGCAGCATTCCTAATTAAGACAAAAGTGGTATCAAGCTAAATTAGCACTAAATGATATTTTTACGGTATTATTTACGTCACTTCGTCTAACGCAGGGCACAACATCATTTGTTAAGACATGGGGCATGTGCAGCATTCCTAATTAAGACAAAAGTGGTATCAAGCTAAATTAGCACTAGATGATATTTTTACGGTATTATTTACGTCACTTCGTCTAACGCAGGGCACAACATCATTTGTTAAGACATGGGGCATGTGCAGCATTCCTAATTAAGACAAAAGTGGTATCAAGCTAAATTAGCACTAAATGATATTTTTACGGTATTATTTACGTCACTTCGTCTAACGCAGGGCACAACATCATTTGTTAAGACATGGGGCATGTGCAGCATTCCTAATTAAGACAAAAGTGGTATCAAGCTAAATTAGCACTAAATGATATTTTTACGGTATTATTTACGTCACTTCGTCTAACGCAGGGCACAACATCATTTGTTAAGACATGGGGCATGTGCAGCATTCCTAATTAAGACAAAAGTGGTATCAAGCTAAATTAGCACTAAATGATATTTTTACGGTATTATTTACGTCACTTCGTCTAACGCAGGGCACAACATCATTTGTTAAGACATGGGGCATGTGCAGCATTCCTAATTAAGACAAAAGTGGTATCAAGCTAAATTAGCACTAGATGATATTTTTACGGTATTATTTACGTCACTTCGTCTAACGCAGGGCACAACATCATTTGTTAAGACATGGGGCATGTGCAGCATTCCTAATTAAGACAAAAGTGGTATCAAGCTAAATTAGCACTAAATGATATTTTTACGGTATTATTTACGTCACTTCGTCTAACGCAGGGCACAACATCATTTGTTAAGACATGGGGCATGTGCAGCATTCCTAATTAAGACAAAAGTGGTATCAAGCTAAATTAGCACTAAATGATATTTTTACGGTATTATTTACGTCACTTCGTCTAACGCAGGGCACAACATCATTTGTTAAGACATGGGGCATGTGCAGCATTCCTAATTAAGACAAAAGTGGTATCAAGCTAAATTAGCACTAAATCATATTTTTACGGTATTATTTACGTCACTTCGTCTAACGCAGGGCACAACATCATTTGTTAAGACATGGGGCATGTGCAGCATTCCTAATTAAGACAAAAGTGGTATCAAGCTAAATTAGCACTAAATCATATTTTTACGGTATTATTTACGTCACTTCGTCTAACGCAGGGCACAACATGATCAGGATGATGGACGTATGGGAACACGAAGTTGTTATTTTGGTTCATTCTTGGACATTTTTTCCGGTGGTTCCGCAAATAGAGGCTGAAAAATATTTTTGTTTTCTACTCTAAAAATAATTATTAAAAAAGCTGTTGTAATTTAGCTTAAAGAAGAAACAATGTTTTGAGAAATCACTGTTCTGAAACGGAGTTTTGTGCAATTGGAATGGCTAATGTTTTTGACAAGTCTATTTCCATAATCATTCATTGCTAGTAGTAAATCGAGAATTAATACAAAAATTACCCTCTGGAAGTAGAAGTATTGTATTGGTTATCACAATCGAAAGAATAGCTGTCGAGAGTCTATGAAGCGTTCAAAGCAGCTTATTAAACTTGATAAGATACGTTCAGAGATGTTTCGATTGTGCGCTGAGCGTTGTTTCAACTATTAATTCAGCCAGTTTCGTCAAATGTTTGTCGATTGCCACAGCCGTTCAAGGAGCGAATCTGTGTCAGTTAAAGAAAACCTGCTATGGTTTCCGGCTAGTGTTCGTTTGTTTTTGTCTCATTGTACGAAGCCAAACGGGTGTTTTGCATAATTTCTTCAACATACCGTATCATAATCTTCAGGCATTATCTAGTCCGGACAGCTCCTTATCGTATGGTGTAGCTACGGCGGGTCTTTCACAAATTCTCATCGCATGTCGATCCATAACGGCGCTTGTTTGTTTGCCCAGAGCTATCGATTTTTTGGCTTCGCTTTCTACGACTTCTATCACTCAAGGATTCGAGCAGTCGTCAAAACAAGGCTCGCCCGTGCGACAAGCCGCCGAGTCTATCAGGCAACACGGCACCCAGATAAGCGAAAATAATTCGGTGACCAGTGGTCAAATCCGCACGTTGGCCGCTTTAATTGGATACCAGGCCAGGTTGATCGGTGTTGTTTACCGGTTTGTGCAGGTAATTATACGGGATAACTTGGAACTCTTGGGGACCAGGGAGTTTCCGTTTGAAGAAGCTCAGTCGGGCTATGAGCCGGAAAACGGATCACCTAGCGGAAATGTTAAGCTTTGCCCTGATATCGCAACAGCGTGGAAGCGAATGAGTGCGCTACTAGAATGGCTAGAGTTGATCTCTTCAGGATACAGGACCCGGGGCCAACATTCTGGATGGTCAATTATGTCCAGTGCGATACCGAAGACAGTGGTTGAAGCACTCACTGCGACAGTTGCAGGTGAGATTTTTTTAGTTGTATTTGGTAATAATGAGCTAAATTTATTATTTCTTTAAAAGGCGATTGAAAAGCATTGCCAATCACTTGCAACTTTGAATAACTCGATTTCTCCAGCTATATACTCCAACATATGAGGGTACCGGCGGTGGAAGGAATATGTTAACCATTCTACTTAGATTGCAAAACTCTTATGGTTATTATTGGAGCCAATGTTTTAAAATCATCTCGACGTCGAAATTCTCGGGATGCGGAAGGTCTGTGTTTTGTTTGTTTTTAGTTGGAACTCCGGAAACGATTATTTTTTGCTAACAGTCTCTTTATTCGTTCAGTTGTGTGCAACGCTAAGCTGCATCTCAGGTGTCCGTTCTATGCTATGTTGGGCTTTTAAGTAATTTTTTAACTTCAGAAATGATTTTTATAGAAAAATTTGTCAGGTTTTTATGTCAACTGTCTGGGGTAGTTTTGCCGGAGGAAAGCCAAAATTTTTACCAAAAAGAGCCAGAAAGGAGTTCTAACTGGAGGCAACGGTTTTTGTCAGGGGCCACCGAAAAAAGCCAGGAGGCCGACACCAATTTTGGAAAAACAAGGTTTGGAGAGCCTTTGCCAGAAACGTGAGCTTTGCAGACTTCGACATGTTGTTGCATGTTTTTACCTTTCAAGTGGATGTCTAGCTATCAAACAATACGATGGTTTTGTTACCTAGAGTGTAACATGACTATACTAGCAAACGTAGTAAAATATAAAAAGTGAGCGCAGCTAATTGAGGTATTTTAAAATTTGCATAAAATTAACTAGTTAGCTATACGGCCAAGTTTTAGAGCTCAAAAATGTCATATTCTTGATCAGCGACATAAAAAACCCTCGTGTGCAATTTTTCATTTTTGAGCACTTTGAAATGGTTCAAAAAATTAATAGCAGATTCCTAATCAGCACGGCGAGATGTACTACACCCACCAAAATAGTAACTGTAAACTAATTTTATTGAAAATGAGCAATTTTTGTTTAAAATGCTAAAATTAGGGTAACACGCTTAACTAATTAGTTAATTACTAATTAACTAAAACTAATTTTGACAAAACTATATCTCTTACACCTGAACGCTATTGAACCTTTCAAACAAAAAATATTAAAGCGGTCCAGTTATTATTGAGGAGTTCGACGGACGGACGAATAGACGATGCCGATTTTACCCCTACAACGAAAGCAAAAACGCTTCGCTCCGCTCAATTAAAGAAGTTTAGGAGGTTTTACGGTGGACGAACCCGATTTCTGAAATGTTTTCATTCATTTGGAGGGAGAGTTTATGTTTTCCGATAGTCTGTTTTCGGGTGTTTGATTATTTATTATTGCAGGGCTTCGAGAATAGTCTACATGTGTTTTTCGGTTCGGGAATTTTTGTCGTCTATAAGCCAGCATGATTGTACCTTATCGTTATGGGGGTTTCCAAGAGATTTTAGTTAAATCGATTAACCGAAAAAATTTCATCTGTCATCGCTACTTTGCTATGCGTTGTTTTGTATACTTTGGGATAAGCTATTGTAGTTTTTGTGACGCTCCAGAGTTCGAAGCCTTAACTCCTGTCAGACTAGCATTATAAGTCTTTACGGTGTCCAGTGGTTTTAACGTGGCACGTACATCAAATGTAGATCCTGTTACACATGTGATTACGCGTAATGACAGCCATTGACGAAGTCACGATTTCTCTGTTTTACCCTCCCTTCCGAGTCACTAATAGCTTACTTGCTACGAATTTAGTGCTGAAAGGCTGCCGATATACGTCATTGCGCTGAATGTAGCTGAAGAAAACTCTAGTGGTTAGCAATAAAGGTACAGGGTGGATATTTTCAAGAAAACAGCTTTATTAGATTCAATCCATGGCAATCTTAAAAGAATATTTTAATTTTAATATCTTAATTTTGGAATAGCTAATGTTGACGAAGATCTGTAAAACCTGAACAAGCGTAGCAATGTGAATTTAAATATATTTCTTAAATTTTGAGCTCGTCTATGATTGCTGCAAATGGTCGTAATTTTTGAATATTCGTAATATCTGTTTCCAGCACTGCCTTGTTAGATGCTTTTTATCGTAGTTAAAGGCATTTTCAGCTGTTATTCCCTGATAAAAATTTTCCCCTTTCAGCCATTTCGCGTTTGCCGTTAGTCTGTGGAGTTGCTCGAGTGCCCGAAGTTGCCTTTCGCTATGGCTGGTCCCCGTCACTATCGGTGGTCAATGGCTACCCTTATATATCGCCGTCGAAACTCATTCATCATCTCCAAAACCCAGATATACTGCGTCAGTTTGTCACCCGGATCAATCGTCTTGGCTGGGTCTCGCGAAAACAGTTTGAGGAAACCTGGATGGCTCTTGTCGGAGTTCTCAGTTCCACGCCTATCGGTCAAGCTGAACTCAACAGCGTCGATCCACAGGTACATTTCATTATCGACACAGAGTTGGTATCATCCAGAGTATGTCGCTTTTGTGCTCTTAGTAAATTCACTTGACGAAGTTTGCCGGGACTCGAACTATTAATTGTAAAATGTGAGGGCATTACGACATGACTAGATTAAGATCTGAGCTCTGTTCAGATTAAATTGAATAACGAATGTTTTTGCTATCCCAAAGTTGTACCACGTTAGTCTTTTTATGCATTGAAATCTTTACCAGGGACCATGAACCACACCTGAATATGAACTGCGGTGATTCTGAATATAAAACTTGTCAAAATTCAGTATTTCAAATCAACTAATATCGGAAATAAAATAATCGTCTCATAAAGACCGTCATGTCAATGTAGCTGAGGTTAAAAGCAAAAATGTTTACTTCATTAGTGTTGCATAGAATATTAGCCCAATTTTTTGTTGTTGTGATTATGTCAACTGTAATCGCGAAGGTGAATTTCTGCCTGTGGAAAAAGGCTCCGAACCAGGGGTAGCCCAAATTTTTGATATTAACATACAAAAAAGTGTGCACTTTTTCTATTTAGAGAGCCAATTTACGTGCTACGTGGCTGGTTTAGGAGTGTCTTCCGGACTTAAACAATTCGTGGGGTTCCGCTATAGGAAATTTGCCCTCATATCCAGCCCTATTGGCCACCCCTCTCTGAAAGTTTAACCATTTCAATTTTTAATTAGAGTCTTTTTCTCCGACAAACGTAACATGCAATTACGGTGCGTTGCTCACCTCAGCCGTAGAATGCAGTAATACGGATGCAGACATTTATATAAAACGACACATATATGTAAGTATATAATAGAAACGGAGCGAGCGAAGTGAGCGGATTTCCACGGAGGGTGCCAGACAGAAAATTTGTGAAAATTTCTTTTTGTCCGACATTCATAACTCGTTTGTAGACTGACAATTTGTTATACCAAAAGTGATGACGATGTGCCCTTTAGTTGAAAAGAACAGCCATGACCCCGTATTTACCGGTAACTCCGTTTCACTCTCGCTTGCTAGTTACTAGTGTTAATAATCTGGCCTGTCTACAGCCCTCAGAAAAGTGGGGGGGGAACTTCGGGTGGCCCCATGTTCATTCTCGGGGGAAATTTCAAATTGAGGGGGATAAATTTTGCTTAAAAATACAAAATATTTCCATATTTTCATGCATTTTTACTACTGTGAACGTACTTTCAAGCTAAAAACAATATTTTAGCATTATAAATAGTGGTAATTAATGTTTAAAAAACAATTTGCAAACAAAGAGCATAAATTTTCAGACATAAAAATTTTTTGGAATTAGTTGAACATGGGTGGTTTCGGCCGTGTGGGGGGGACGGATATGGGGGAAAATCTCACGAACATGGAAGGATTTGGAAAGTGGGAGGGGTCCCCCCACCCCACCCCACTGTGGACAGGCCAGATAATAATATTATATTATATAATATTATAATATAAGATAATATAAGATATTATATATTATAATATAATATCTTATAATATTATATAATATAAGATATAATATTATATTATATCATTATATAAAATATTTGCCTCCCTATTGACCTCCTCCCGCACCGAACTCGGGGTCAGACTTGACCCCGACAGTCCCTCATTATCAGAGGCCCGTTGGAACTCCATCATCATCCAACAATGAAGAAGTACGATATTTGCCTTCCTATTGACCTCCTCCCGCACCGAACTCGGGATCAGACTTGACCCCGACAGTCCCCCATTATCAGAGGCCCGTTGGAACCCCATCATCATCCAACATTGAAGAAGTACGATATTTGCCTTCCTATTGACCTCCTCCCGCACCGAACTCGGGATCACACTTGACCCCGACAGTCCCCATTATGAGAGGCCCGCCGGAACCCCATCATCATCCAACAATAAAGAAGTAGGATGAAATTGTTCTGTAGTTAAAAGCTTTGTGTAGTGGATCCTTCTCTTTCCTTTGTCGTCATGAAGCAACACAATAACAATCCGATGCACGTCTATTTTCATGCATTGTGTCCTAAAAGATGTGTCGGCGCTCCAGATCTCGTCACAGCTTGAAAATATTATTTCGTTTCCGGATTTAAAATTAGTTTCCATGACTGGTTGTATCAAACGAGGTGATTACATCTGAGTCTAAACTTTAGAGATTGGTCTGGACTATGTGCCTCGCGGCAAATTTTTAGCTTCTCGGCCAGAATGAAGCGGCGAGCAAAGTAACGTCATTATGGAAACATGTCTTTAAAAATGAAAGATACGTCATAAGCCTTATGTCGGCGCCAGCTGCAAAACAGCTTTTTTAAAATAGTGGGCTAAGATCATAGAGCCAGAACCATTAATTTGATATTTCATCATAATTTTCGATATTAATCAAACTTCCGATTTCAGGATCTTGCACTATTTCAGTAATTTAACGTGATTTGTGTCAGGCTGCTCCACTGTTGTACTGTTTGCAGGAGATAACCGAGCGTATAGCAACGTCGAGTCTGGCGGTTCGGTGTTTGAGCTCAATGCTCCTTCAGACCCTTCTTGCTTCGCCGGGCAATCCGGTAGCGTCCGGCTACGTTGCTCGTCATCGCGAGCAACCACCGACTACCGAGCAATTTATGGCGACAAATTACGGTCGACGGGTGCTGGCCATCAAAAGCGTGTTTCGACGACTCCGCAGTAACGGAACTAAGCTTGGATCTGATTCGTTCCCGCTATACGGCGGTAATCCAGAGCGTATTGGTAATGTTGAGTGCTACGGTTACGCGCAGTTATCACTACCTGCATTGTGGCTTCGGACTGGTTTGATTGCCGACGAGAGAAAAATGGTACAACTCCGTCAGTCCAACTCGAACGAGGACTGTAAAGCGGAAACCGCGTTCGATCGGTGGACTGACAGCGCGTTGATGCTTCCGCCGGTAGTCAAGTTGTCGCTGGACTCAAGTGCGACGGCGATCGCAGACAGTGCGTCGGGTGCTGCAGAACAAGCATCAGAGGCAGCGGCCGATGTATTTGCACGAATGTCGAGTGCGACGACGCTGTCCAGTCTCGCTCGCGGCGCTTCGACGTTCGTTTCGCACGTTACTGCAGGTGCCGGGGGCCTTTTAGGATCATCTCCACGAAGTGCGTCAATGTCACACGGCGATAATGACGAATCAGCAATAGTCGAACACCAAGCAACGCCCACTGATGATTTCTCGGAGCCGCTTCACCTACTTGGCAGCCCGTGGAAACGCAGTACTTCTGCCGAGACCAACGATCCTTTGCTGCGAATGACCTGCGAGCGGCAGCGGCAAGATAGCACTGGCGAAGACGAACCTTCATCTACGGTGACATTTCGCAAAAAATCGACCGTCGACAGTAGTTGTGGAGCTGGGCACGATGAAGCCAAAAAGCGATCTGCTAAAATTCACTATAGTCTTGAGGTCGGCCCGAGCAACTTGGACGGTGACATGCGGTCTGACCATTTTGGACAGCCTGAGACTTTAGAAGACCCGCAGCGTCAACAACAAGAGATGGGTGACGGGTTGGCTTTAGAACCAGATGGCCAGGCGTCGTCGTTGCGGCGGTCGGCGTCGAATTTCCTCGTTTCTTTCGAAAGTCTACCTGACGTAGTTTCATCGGTCATATTTTTGCTCGATTTGTATAATCATTGGCTCGAAAAAGGCCCGGACAGCGTTCCGATTTCGTTGCTATCGGCAACCGTTGAATGTGTAAGTTTGATAAAATAACACTAGGTATGTTGTTGTGTTGCCTGGAAAACCAGTTAGTGGTGTGTTGCCATGGTGCGCTTAGTGATTTCGAAATTTACCATCGTGATCGCCATTTAAAGACAATTCATTAAAGGCAACGCTACGGCCGTTTTGAACCATTGTAATGCTTTGTAATGACCAAAGCAGACATAATAATTTGCCAAAAACTAACGAAATTTTATTATGAAACAATAAGTTTCAAAAAATTACAATTTCAAACCATATTTCTTCTATGAGGGTTTCGAAAAGTTGGAGCCCCTCACAGGCTCGATTTGTTCCGACGTTATAAATTTAATAATACTATGCTGGATGAGGAACTTGTTCAACTTGTAGAAACTCAAGTTGGGAACACACGGCTTAATTATTGATCGTTTTATTGTCTAATTCGTGGCATGTGTTAATCTTGTAGAAGAGTGCGCACTTTGTTGTATTATGTATCACCGCCAGTGAGTCTTCTAGTTTGCGGCATACTTCCGGTGACAAAAAGTGAGCCAATATCACAAACTCCTATGCCGAAGGCTCATATTGTGTAGTAGATAACGGTTTGAGTCAAGTCAGCGGTGCTTTTAAATCCGCGGCGAATGCCGAGTCGGTGGAACGAATCTGCTCTACGCGGTCATGGTTTAAGGGATACAAATGTGTGATCATTAGAAAAGCTGGAAGTTTTGTTCTGGACTCGCTAAGTCATGCATTCAAATGGTTAGAATATCACTGGGATTGAACAATTTTGTTCCAGTAAAACCAAAAACGTGTTTCAGGGCGTACTTTGTAGCCAAAGGCCACAGCAGCAAATGTTTAGCGCCTGCGTTTGTAAGCCATCAAAATGCCGCTTTTTACCGTTTGATTTACCCCAGAGATAGCAATATTTAATTGCTCCTCTGCTGCTGCGTAGCCTTTGAGTAAACTAAACAACTGCTGCACCAAACTTTATAATTATTCAGTGGGTGAACAAACTAGTCAGATGCATGGGCTAGAATATAAAGGGTGATCCATATCGTCTTTCCAAAAATGTAGTAGTTCGTAATGGCTTCCCAAAATTCATGTAGCTAGCCTTCTATGTTTATGCTTACCATATTAGTCCTATTTACCGCAGTTAATATTACTTTCTACCCGCTCTAAATTGTTATTACGAATAGAATATCAGCAGCGTTTCAAACTCAGGGAAACTCGAACCACAGGTCAAATGATCTGCAATGTAACGCAGGACACGTTTGTTAAAGTGTGGACCGGGTGGTGTAGCGCGCTGTCCTGTCCTATTAAACCAGAAGGCTGGTGTTGCACATTTGTTCAGTCTTTGCTCGAACCAACCGCAATTCGTTCGGTCTGAGTTTGGGACTATTGTTCTTTCGGAAACTGTGTTCCAGCGTCTTACATAGTGGGCATAGTTGGATGTGTTTGAAGAGTTTTCTATACTACTTCTTAAATGTGATCAAACATGAAAGAAAAATATTCAAATAATAGACAAACTGTTAATATTTTGAAAATGAGTTAGAAAATTATTTCTTTAGCAATTTACTAGATTTAACGTTGGATTGAAACCCGATTTCTAATACGGACTGTACATGGATAAAAATATATGTGTATATTTGGCAGATGGTGTTGATTTCGGACGTCCTTACCGATCGGCAGCAGTACGAAAAGCTGCAGCAAAAGCTTCGCCTGGTCTACCACAATCACTACGCGGAAGACGAGCTCGTTTTGCAATACCTGGTTCTCGGCCTTCTCAAGTGTAGCGCCGTGCTTGGGATCGTGAGTTGTTCCATAAAGTTGTGTTTCTTGACCCCTAAAATGCTTTTTAATAAGCCGAAATAGAGTGACAAAATTGGGTTACTCTGATTTCGGTGAAGTTGCCCTGGTAATACTTTCCACTCAGCTTGTCCTCTTTTTATCGGAAAAATATTTGGACATTTTTGATGACTGCGTATTAAACCTGGGTCATTCTCATCGTGAAACGTGTATTTTTCTTGTCGACTACAATATTACTCTCAGTGCTAAAAATTAGCGGTCGGGTAGTTAGTAACTCGTTGAATTTTGTTAGCGTCGTAAGTTAGTGTAGTGTGTGAGGAGAATTGTGCAAATAATTCCTTAAAACAGTAATCTGTAGTCATTGGAGGAGTTGCTGAGCCTACCTTTTGCGACTACCGGATTTTGCAGCCTTTCCCACAGGGGGTGTGGAAAGGGGCCCATAGGAATTTCGTGCCAGGTGCCCCGCTCGGTTCACTTCAGCCTCCCCCCAAGTTCATTAACGGTCGGGTCATTCTAAAAATTAGCGGTCGGGTAGTTAGTAACTCGTTGAATTTTGTTAGCGTCGTAAGTTAGTGTAGTGTGTGAGGAGAATTGTGCAAATAATTCCTTAAAACAGTAATCTGTAGTCATTGGAGGAGTTGCTGAGCCTACCTTTTGCGACTACCGGATTTTGCAGCCTTTCCCACAGGGGGTGTGGAAAGGGGCCCATAGGAATTTCGTGCCAGGTGCCCCGCTCGGTTCACTTCAGCCTCCCCCCCCCCCCAAGTTCATTAACGGTCGGGTCATTCTAAAAATTAGCGGTCGGGTAGTTAGTAACTCGTTGAATTTTGTTAGCGTCGTAAGTTAGTGTAGTGTGTGAGGAGAATTGTGCAAATAATTCCTTAAAACAGTAATCTGTAGTCATTGGAGGAGTTGCTGAGCCTACCTTTTGCGACTTCCGGATTTTGCAGCCTTTCCCACAGGGGGTGTGGAAAGGGGCCCATAGGAATTTCGTGCCAGGTGCCCCGCTCGGTTCACTTCAGCCTCCCCCCCCCAAGTTCATTAGGTAATTGTCTGAACGACTAAAAATAAGCCAGTTTTTGTCTTGGAGGCAAAAATATTCTGAGTTTTCCCTACCAACTAAAAAATCACTAAATTTTTGCTAAAAACATGAAAACAGGCGATAGGGTGGCACTAATCTGCACTATTATTTATTGTATATCACTATTAATCAGCTAGTGATTTTCGCGTTTTTCAGTAGTCCTAGTTCAGCTGGGGGCAGTTCACGCCGAATTTATCGTCCCCAGTTGGATGCGCGGGGTATGGATAGACGACTCGGTGTCAAGTTACAGCAATCCATGTGGAGTTTTGAACTAATTTAAACAGAAACCGAACAAAAATTATATGCGCAATGAACCTATTCTTCTAAGTGATAATTTAAGCAGCGCTAGTAACTATAAATGTTTCTTTTGAAGTCCACACCTGTAAATGTCAAATTATACTTGCAAGTATTTTCGTAGCCACAAAATCAATGCCGTCGTTATTATCACTAAAACTCCGTTTTTCCGAAAAATATCCTGAATGCAATTGGATTAAAACCCTCAAACAAACTGTCTTCGGTTATTATTAATAGCCCTAGTTGTTATCGTTTTATTTCTGTTTGATACAAAGTATTTTGTGTTCCAGTGCCTTTAACGGGTTATTATAACATCAACATATTCAAATAGTCAAGCAATATTATGGCGATAAGATCTCCCACAACACTCGCCAACAGCAGCATGCGCTAACGCTGTTTGGTTGGTGTTCATATGTTTTTTCTAATTTCAGGATAACCAAGAATCGCGTCGTGAAATGAGTGATCTGCTCGAAACGTCGCTGGCTAATCCGCAGCTCGGCGTCCGCCTTTCGGCTATCCACGGCGCGCTCTATTCGCTTCAAGCGCTGACCGTCGACCAGAGCCTTGGCATTCCCGATTTGCTCGCACACTACATCCTCGCCCAAATCGAGCGATCCCTGCTAGCACCGCAACAGGATCTGCCAGCGTTGGAGTGAGTCCGGAGCGATTTCCTCGGTTATTACTATTTCGCTTTCTGTCTTAAAAGGATAGTTCAAACAGCGCACCAGTAGATGGTGTGAAATCAACCTTGGAGCAGAAAACGTGACACGTGTTTACTGTTTTGTTCAAAGAGGGTGTGCTAGAATTATAGGTAACTAGTTTCATTGATCCAAAAAATCTGAAGCATTTTCTCACGACAACCGAGAACTTTTCCCTCCGGCCAATTGCTGCTATTATTATTGTTGTTGACATTTTTTCAGAAAGCCACAAAACCAGGACCACGAGCTTGCCGTTTGGGCTGCCGGATTCTATTTGGTTCAACATTTCCGCGACGACAACATTCAAATTTCGTTTGTCGCTTCGTTCGCCGAGGTGAATTATTGAAACGGAATCGACGACTTGAGCGGAGTTTCCACTGAGGTTCTGGGAGGAAATTCGTGAAAATTACTTTTTTATCTGTCGCTGTCGTTCATAACTCATTTTCCGGTGGACGGATTTCGACATATTTGTCTTCGATAGCAAAAGTGTCCTTTTCATGGGGTTTCAATGGGTTAAGTGTCAATGAACCCGATTTCCACAATATAGTCTGTCTTCAGTTGTTTAGTTACATATGGTGTAGAGGTCATTAAGAATTATCTATATAAGTTTTTGCTGTTTGAATACATTGGTTTGACTATCTAAAACCAACACAGATACTTGATGCGTTTTCAGTTGTTTTTGATGGGTTTAGGATCGACGTTGGTACAGAATAACTACGCCAATGTCTGACAATAACTATGCTCGGTATCAGCTAATTTTGGTTGTAAATAATATTTGTAAATAATAATAGCTACGAATGCAAAAGTCCACAGCGGAAAGTTGGCAGATAACGAGGACAGCATGTGCTGCCGCGATTTTTGACAAAACATGGAAAACTGAAGTTACAAAAATGCAATGATAGAAGCAATTTTTTCGCGAATCATTCGTGAAAATTCGCGAATGTCCACTTATTGAACAGCTGTTAATTTTTCATAAATCATTCGCGAAAAATTTGCATTTATTTTTTACCGTGACTATAAGCCGCGTAACGCGGATATTGCGCATTAAGTACCCTGCGAAATAATGATCGATGCGTTCTGTTTCAGCTTTGCTTCAAACTGCTCGAAACTACGCACTCACCGTCAACCAACTACAATGCAGTGGTTCGCGGTTTGGACTCGATGCTTCTTTCATCGCATCTGGTGGGATCGCATGTGACCCGATTAATTAAGCTGCTCTCTAGCAAGTAAGTTGTTCAAGGTTATTGGCATTGCAGTATTTTCGTTTACAGTGTCTCTGTGATCCAACGCAAGTCCTTTTGTTACCAACACTTCAGTTTCGAAAACGTCAACCGGATATTTTGGCGACGATCCCTCTCGCTAAATTAGGTGCACATGTAAATATTATGGAACTGGTTTACGAACTCGAAGTGTTTTCAAGTTTAGAACTACCGCCTAATGATAGTAGTTCTGAAATAATTGGAAAACCCACTTCGCTTGTTTGCTATGCGGGCAGGCATAATACCGACGTACTGATATCAATAGCATGCGTTACCAGCAGTGTCAACATGAGAAAGAGTGAGGAAAAATGTTGTCAACTTGAGTCAAAACCATAGCTTAGGACAGACTCACTTAACAACAAATATCTCACTAGCATAGTTTATTTATGGCAGTTGCAATGCGTTACTTAGTGGGTCCATTCAGGAAAGCCATGCATCGCCGTTAGGTCCGCTGCTGTCAAAATTGGTGTTTCGTTAACACCTCTCACGTGGCTTACCAGGAAAGCGTGACTGATTGAGCCTGATGAACGGGGACAACGGGTCGTTTGGGTTATACCCCCACACCGAAAATGGTCATTTTTGAAGATACAGCGATAATTCTACGGCCATTCGACTCAGCTCGACGAGAAAAAAATTTCTTGATAAACGTATAATTTTATATATCATTCGAACTCGTTGGTATAAGCCTAAGCTTAGCCTAAGCCGAAGTCGTTAACCAATGAACCGATTCGGTTGATTTTAGCACTATTCGACTCAGTTCATCAATGCGATTCGAATGATACATAAAATAATTATCGCGAAATTATTTTTGGAAAATTTTGGGTATCGAGGGGACCCAAAAAGTCGAAAAATTTTGTCATAGAATCGATTTAAATCGATATTTTCGACTCGTTGAGCCTGCTTGTCTCGTCGAGCTGAGCTGAGTACACTTATTATAAACGATTCACACGTAACGAACAAACAATTGCACATCAGTTATGCCGGCATAAACACGTAAACACAACATATACATAAATATATACATGATAAACGGATGACGCAAGGCCTACATTTTCCACCGGAATGATTCCCACGGTAGCTCTTAATGTAAAGCGATTATAGGCACAACATAGGACACTATCAACCCAGATACACAAATTGTTCCATATGAGGTAAAGGGCTTCGGCCCGTCGCGTCTGGGGTTCACGACTTAATACGTCCCCCAGCATCACACGAGGGAATTTGTTTACCAAGACAAAAGATCGCTCATAACCCCCTCCGCCACGAAAAATTTGTCCTCAAATTTCAAATTTCCCATAGGACCCGGAGATATGAGGACATTATGATATTTGCGTCATCTATACTTATAAGGAATATTAATTATGTATTTTGTTGTATAAATCATATTACAAACAGTCTGATTATTGTCTTTGAATAAAGTTCCAAGTAAATATTCAAATTGTCATAATTAGGATAATTCATCATCATCGCCGTATAATATCATTAATAATTTCACAACAATCGTATGCGTCGTGTACAGCGACCAAACCACATAAATGTCTCCACACACCAGCGTCTACGATAATATAATTTACTTTACATTCAACCATCGCACGCATACACGTCCACCGATATTACATCTGGAGTTGGCTGATACAATATTGTTGACGATACTGCAAGTTTTAGGTACGATGTTGGGGGCAGTTACACGGTCGATATAACGGTGGGGTTTCGTTTTGAAAGTGACAGAAATGTTCGTCGCTCAAGGGTCGGGTCAATTCGATGACGCAGATTATGCCATTCCTCGTCGGGTAAAACTGGAATATATTCTGGCCGGCGATGATGTGGATGTACTACATAATTTCCCTTGATCCACTGTCCAAAATATTTCGTTGAAAAATTTTTTAAATACACAATAAGCAAATTTTTATCATAATGATCTATAACATGCGACGAGGAACATATATACCGACACTCATACGACACGCATATCCATCCCTAAGGTAAGGTGTCACATACCTCACTTCGGTTTTCTGCCGCTGGAAATCGAGGTAGTCCCAAATTTGCATTTACACTCACATAGACATACACACATATAAATGCATAAATATACGGTTTAAATAACTTGTTATTCGGAACAATTTGGTTCAATTTTTTTGTGCGGCAAACGTTTTGGATTTTAGGATGCGTTGATTATAATCATTTAATGCCAATTGCTTGCACATCTTACGCCATTCTTGTCACTTGAATTTAGTATATATATAGTATATGGATCAGGAATAAGATCATATAATCCTACGTACATCCCCTCTATTACATTCAACTTCTCTACAATCGGTTCCCCCTGTACATACGTTGAGCATGAATGATTTAGTCTGCCTTATATTTTTGAAATCATATATTATTAAGGTCTGTTGTCGTTCTCTCTTCCACGCGTAATTTTTTTTAAGTTTGCGGCAACATCATCAGCCGTCCTTAATGTTCGTGTTGCCCACACAAATATTCTCTGTGTACAGTTTTATTCGTGTGTGTAGATGACTTTGACTGGGCAGCATTTTTGGGTAAATCTTTTATTTCATGTGTTTCACAAGATAAATTTCATATGTATTTATATGTAAATACACATTATTTTACGTCACGAAAGTCATTCATAACTACATTAATTATAGGGAAATTTATAAAATTTTACAAATACAAATTCAACATATATAAACAATATATTTTTATAAGTTGTTTGTAGCGTTTTTTATGACTGGTAGAAGTTCCAGCTTATTGTAAACTAAGACTGTTCAGTTGCGGCGGACTGCTCAGCATATTATCTGCAAAGATGTTATTTTATTTATTTTTTTGTATGCAGTTTGGAAGCTCATATAAGTGACTATACATATATACGTCAAAACAGAGGAAAGGGACTTGGGGTCCATACTCGTCCGTTTTTTATACAGCCTGATTATAGCTCACTCCCGTTTTTAATGTTGAATCCTGACCTTTAACAACGTTTAAAAAACTTTTCATATAACCGTTTTCAATGGTTTGTTGGAAACCTAATTCCAGAAATTAGGAAACCTAATTCCAGAAATTAGGAAGTTGAACCAATTTAACAGAATTTTGCGCAGTAACCGTGTCCAGCCAATTCGATGATTTAATTTACCCTGACCAAAAAGTGCACATAGCTACATATAATTTTATCATAAAAATCATATCCCCAATTTTGTAAATAAACGTTTCCATTAAGACATGATTACTTTATTGCTACTCATAAATTCTTACAGGTTACACATCTTTAAAATTTTATATCCAAAAAAATTGTATTTTTTTTAATTGATTGAATGTTTGATCTTTAAATTTTATTTATTTCTAAAGTTATAATCTGGTATATTTCACTTTGTAATTTCTAATCTCAGTATTTTTATTGAGTCAGAGATATAAGTATATTTTTTCAGATAAATCGACCATTTGAGAATGCCTAAAACAGTAGAACGTTACTATAATATCATACAACTCCGCATTATCTCCATATAAACTATCAGTGATATACTCTATTCCAAAGGAATGAAAACAAACTTTATTCACATACAGCATCTACGTGTCACATAAAGAATTTTTTGGAAGGCTATCTTATTCTTGTAATATCACAGTTGCCGTTAAGATTTTTTAAAGCACCCGCACTTTAAAGGTGCTTATTTCGGTTACCGTAAAGTTTTTTAGTTGCTTATAGAAACATTGGTAATACTTTCCCTGATCAAAATAAATTTATCACCTGTAACTTCCCATGAATGTGTCCTTCCAATTGTTTACTGATAGGGTTTTTGAACAGTATATACAAAAGCTTGCTAATTTACAAACTCACATTGTGTTCTAATTAAGGTCTATTAATTTATTATAAAAAATGGTAATTACTGGTCTAAATTTTTTTGATTAATTCGAGTAAGCGGAAAAACAGTTTATTTTCTATTTATATTATCAACTAAAATTAACACTAAAAACAAGTTTTTTTAAATATATGAGTAGTACTGCCGTACAACCTGTTCAACTAAGTTATTTTGGCGGGCTCAATGTTGTCGCTATTCTTTGTATACAAGATTATTGAAATGCATACAACACAAAGGTAGTTCATATCTACCCATATAAGTTATATTATTTCATATGCATATTTTTCTGGTGGAAACTTAAAGACGAGGAATCAAATTCGCATAGGACGAACTACGGAGCAGAAAATTTTGTTAAGTTTTGCAGTTTAGAGTTATCTTAGCTATGAGAAAAAAATATCTGACTATAAATTCTTACTGAAATTTATTTTCCTTTGTGTATTCTAATTCAAATCAATTTTATCTCAGTTGTTTGATTTTTTGTGAGTTTTAAGCGTATTGTCAAACGAGGCCTAAACATTTATGAAAATCAATTCTCAAGTGAATTTTAAATTTATCGAAACAATGCTTTGTGGCAACTTTCCCCTATACATTAACTTATAGAAATTTACTAACAAATGCATGCCTTCCCAATCAATATATGCGATTCCTACATATAACTAAATATTACAACACCTTATATTGAAATTCAATAACAATTCAAGACTTACCCATATTGGAATACACATTAAATCCAGAAATATAAACTCCCTTCGCTGAATCTTGGTTTCATCACATCACAAATTATACCGACTGAACCTCAGCTTGATCTTAAATGCCAACTTCATTCGTCGGGCGATATCAATCCATTTTGAAAATTTCATCGGTTGATCCTAAAATCATCGAATAAGAATTTATGGACTTCCCTAGAAATGCGTGCTGCATACATATCTGCTAACACCGGATAATAACTAGGATACATAGACTGCCAGAATATGCAAAAAAATATCGAACTTTTCGTCCTTTACGCCCAAATATTTTTTGTAATTTTCATGTAAGAATCAGTGGCTTATATCCATTTACTCCGAAATAAAACATACTTCCATTACTAGTTTGTTGCACAGACAACCCAAATTTTATTTGAAATATTTAGTCCAGTTACCTGAAGACAAATGTACTGCGCTATGAGAAATTATACAAGTTATATAACCTGAAGTATACTGGTTTCCCCGCCATTGTTTCATAGAATTACCAAATTTTTATAACATAAAGAAATACAAAATGCCCGCAAAAATAGCATACACGTACCATGTATAAACAAAATTCATAACACTCAGTTTATTGAATATGCCCATATACTAAGAGATATGATGATACTTATACCCATTATTCATTTTTAGTTAATACAAAATGACTGTAATATTTGCGAAACACGAATAGTATAACATTTAAGCAAAATAATGAGTGAGCGAGACCGGCACATGTACAACGTATAAACTACACATGTACATCAAAGTTTAGTTTCCTTAAGTTTTGTCATAGTTTCAAAATGGTCACTTACCTCCTTCAAGCAACTGAGGATTACAATCTATTAGTTTTTGGGCACAATGTTTCTCTTGATATGTGCTTGTGCAAGTTGGGTGGTGAGCTTTATTACCTGTTTGATCCATGACAATAGTAGGTCTAGTAGAGGTTGCTCTGAAAAACTGTAAGAATAGCAAACAGAATAACATAATCTCTCCGGCAGCCAAAACAACAACATATATCCAACTGGTTTTCAATTTGGAAAGTTTTTCTCTCGACATAGTTTTGTAACGACAAATCCTCTGAAACAAAAGTTTTATCTTTCTCGATAATGTTCTGGTGGAATTTAGTTAAATGGACTAAACTCTCCGCGTCTGATTTTAAATTTTGCTTCAAATATTTTCCGTCTGTTAGTAAATTTGGTATACTAAGATTAAGCTGTGACTCAATTTTCACGGATAGTGAGTTAAAATCAATCTGGTCAAAAATATGATTTTCCGAATAACTTTCATTATTATAGGTTAAAAATCCACAATCCTTTCTACGAACCGGAAGAATTATCTCGCCCATGGTTATACTACATCTACACGGTAGAGAAATAATACACTGGGAGCATAATTTTATTTTCCTTGGAACTTTTCCTCACAAAATAGTCGCCAATCTGAAGGTACCGCTGACATAAACCAAAAGCCACCAGTTAGGTCAAAGACCTGTATTGGTTTCCTATTGTTCGTAATGACAATATCACAGACTTTTACAGGGCTTGAATTTTCTAGAAATAACCTCACAGACCTTATTTGTTTGTGGAACAAGCTGGAACACTGTAGGACATCGCAGAAATTTTGTGCCAATACAGTTGGCGATCTGTTCTCTGTTTAATGATACGAATTGGGAACCAATGCTATTAGCACCCAATATATCGTACTTAGGACTCACCTGTAAGTATGTGTCATTCCCTAAATCCAATTGACCATAGGTGAGTCCCCAGAGACTAAATTGCATATTTTCCCTTGCAGTAGGCACTTTTAAAGCCACAACTAAACTATTACTACTAGAGTACACTGCCTTAACCACAGGCCCCATATAATATTTATTCACATCACTAGGATCATACATTAATTGAATACCACCTTCAGATATTTTATCTCTTAGCGAGAGAAGGGACTCTTTTAAGCTTATAGGAGGAAACAATATTATGTGAAATGTATCCCTTTCAAATTCCTTGATAGAATTTACTAAACTATACATGCACTAAATTTGTTCCGTCCACAAAACGAAACTCGAGAACCACCTAATTAGATCTGCATTAAAACTTAATTCTACGTACCCCAACTGCACCATTTGATTCAGAGCTAGGCCCAAGGTACTAATAGACCGTTTGTAACATTCCTGTGCCTATCCTAGATTCATCATTAAATCCGAAATTACATTAATCCGTTTATCTTCATTTTGAAACCATTTTGTTACTAATTTTGACAACGACATTAAACGATCATTTACTCTTATAACTTCCGAAGATACACCACTTACTCTATCATTTCATTAGTACAGGGCTCTTCTTACTTGCTAGCTTCGGCCCTAGTTCCCAAATTACACCCGCCGAATATTGATTCGATAAAGCATGCCAACCCGCTTAATATACACCTTTTATTTGGGCGGTTAAATTTCGGTTTTATAAAAAGCTTTACATTTTCACCTAAGCTTTCTCGTTTATTTTTGGCCTTTTTATAAATTAAAATAAAGGTTTTATTCATGTCTGCTGACATGTTAGAAAATTGTTTTAACAAAAATCCAATAGGTTCAGACGTATTTTGGATGTCTACATTAAAACAAGAAGGGGATAATTCTGGGTTGTGAATACTAAGTTGCATAGGAATTACAATGTGATGTTCAATAAAATCCTGGGCATTGTCTAGGGTTCCCTCCCGTTTAAAGACTACCGAAAATTGTTTGTTGATTTTTACAATCGAATTTGGAGGATATATGCTATTAGAGGCATAACATAGAAGGAACATATAAAAATATAATAAAAATAAAATACTTACTGATCGCAGGTCCCTCTCCCCAACCATATACATCTTTACTTTTTGCGTAGGCGTCCTTGCCAATCCGTACCCATACGTAGTGCATTTTTGTCATCACCACTCTCGAACGTTTCTTCGTTTAATTCAGCAATAGGTTCTGTTGTATCTCCGAATGTGTTAATGAAAAAGCACAGACAACGGGACTTGAAGTAAACGTTTATTAACACACAAACACGCAAAACAGGAATGGAGTTGAATGAAACAAACGTAACAAATGCACTGAGAGAAGTCATACGTTACTCTTTCGACATTAGCTTTTATGTACTCATGGAACATTCTCGAATATCTGCTTCAAATGACGTGTGATCATGTGATCGAAGTTCTGGAAGATTCTTCAATTGTCGTCATAAAAGGTTCTGAGAATGACATTATGAAATGTTCTAGAAGTTTCTAGACTTTGCAGAATGTTCTGGAATGTTCGCTAATTGTCGATCGCCATAACAGCTCCGCACCTAGCCTGACGTTCATCGTAAAGGCAAAATTCTTTGAACAGACTTTCGAGTGCGATTGGAGCGTCTTGGATTGTGGGGACCGTACTCCTGGGCGGTGTTGTTTTTGATCTGAATGTCCCTAGTAACCGGAGTTGAACTGGAGCCGCTGCGGGGCGGAAGATATGGAGAAACGGTGGGATTTGATCCAGGTTCGGTGTCGTCTTCCAAGACATGCCTTGGTTGGAGTTGTTCCAGATGTCTTCTCCATGTTAGACCTTTTGGCTGGACTGGAACGTTAAAGGTGCGGGTTCCTTTTCGTTTGACGACAATTGCTGGAACCCAACGACCTTGATTTGCTTTTCTTGGCCCAAAGTATAGCGTGTGGACCGGATCTCCAACTTTGTACGACCGGATAATCTTTGATACCCGACGCTGTGACTTTGTTGCCTCTCTGGATTGTCTGCCTTGTGCTCTGTGAGCAGAAGAGGAAAGCAGCGTGTCAATTTTTGTTTGGCGTGAATTCAATACTTCACTTGGCGAGTATCCTGAGGAATTTGGAGTACTACGGAACTGCATGAGGAACACTTGAGGGGCTTTTCTCGGAGGAAGGTTGGACTTCCGAAGTTCCTGTTTCAAAATTT
>JASANE010009664.1:0-47733 GCA_030248225.1 Trileptium ribeirensis | reverse complement strand
TGCAAAAGTATAAGTTATTAGCCATGTAATTATAACTTATTAGCTATGTAACTTAACTTTAATTAAATAGTAGAAATGAAATAAGCATATCAGAAAACCTATAGATATAAATTTTTGCTACTTTGCTACTATTTGTTGAAAAGTTATTGAATTATTAGCTATGTAACTATAAATTATTAGCTATGTAACTTGAGAAAGCATAAATTATTAGCTATTTAATCATAGTTTACTAGTTATATAATCTAGCTTAATATTTGTAGCAAAAATGAAGTGAGTGTACTCGAAAACCTACAGATATGACTTTTAGTTGCTTTGTGATTATTTGTTGAAAAGTTATGAAATTATAACTTATAAATTATTAGATGTATAATAATTAGGTATTAGCTATGTAACCTAGGTTTATTTAAATAGCAAAAATGAAATCTGCGTGTTATGCAACCAATAGTTATAAATTTCCTTAGGGTTTCGACTATTACTTAAAAAGGTATTAAAGTATAACCTATAAATTATCAGCTATGTAAGCCATCTTATCGAAAATGAAAGAAATGTATAAATGGTAATGGGAAGAATAAGCTACGTTTACCAATTTTGGTGATTGAATCAAATATTTAAAAAGCCTTTAAACATAAACCCTCCATAATCTTAGCTACATAACGCTGCACTGTGTATCCAGATTATAAAATGCTTCCCTTCCAAACCGAGTCAAGGTTAGATTCCAATAAATAATTCCTAACGATGCGTAATCAACGATGTGAATCAGTTTAGCATAGATATTTGTGGTTCTCCATCTCCAATCATTAAATTATATATCGGTTTTCTGCAATGTTTGACCTACCTAAAACATTATTAATTTTTTTAACACAATATGCTATCATATAAACAGATGGAATGATGTCATTTGTTCAATTCCATTATAATAGTTCTGGTCACCTATAGCTGAAACTACGATGTGTCATTCGCTCACGTAAGCAAATGCTTACTACTCCTACATCATGTTTGAAATCGAAAAACTACATGCATCATCCACTTAATTTGGTGGATCTAAATATAGCATTTCTGACAACAAATAGCATCAAAAGCATATATCTTAGCGCATATACATAACTCAGATATCAGCTGAAACATTATCTGTTTATATTTGTAATTTATTGTTGCTAAGCAACGGTTGCAAGCATTTATTTTATTGTATATTGATCAAATATTGACTAATCACTATTAGTATTGATGTCATTTAGAATATATATACCGTGTGGGGGGGGTAAAACCCGGGTTTTCTATCTACTATAAAGTTCCCAATGTTCTGACGCTCAGAACCTGAGATTCACTTAAAGGTTTAATCAGATGTTACTTTTTAATTTAAACCTAGACGCTTTGTAGGTTCCAATTAACGTAGTATATACAATCCAATGTGGTTTGTGTTATATGCGTTCGAAATTTTTTATTATGGCGACACATTGTTCTAGTTCCTAATTAATATTTCGGTTACCCACTATATTTCCAAACTCTCTGAAATTGTGGTATGTCCTGGTAGCGGAAAATCAATTTAAATTGAATTAAATAACAAATTTAACACGTGACTATATCTTGATTCGCTATGTGAAATCATATCGATTGACTTAATTAAAACTAGGCTACCACCACATATTATTTCCCGGTAACGCAATATGTGTTGTCTTCGTATAACTCAATAAAATCTATTTGTTTCAAGTTCAACTTGTTATTCAATCGAAATTTATTGTTAGCATATTTATGGACGCATCTTGTGCAAGGCTTTTCTAAATAGAGGGAAAGAGGGAAGCCCCCAAGGTTTTCGACATTCCACAGGTTCCCCCAGTTCAGGAAATTTTGGCTTCACCACAGTTCATATTATTCCCCTATACTTCGCTGCGCCTCAAAAAATTTGCGAATTTTCATTTGTTTAGCTAAAATGTACTCCAATTTTAGATATTTTTGTTATAAATCCTGAAATTTTTCCTTGCGGGACCAAAAACAACTTAAATTTTTGGTTTTTACCTATTCATAATTACACTCCGTATTTGACACATATTACAGTCCGTATATACTTCACATATTTGATGTGTGTGCACAGTATAATGGTCCCCGCCACCCTGTTATAATTTATGTAGTCTAGAGAAGCCATATTGTAGGTAGCTAGTAATTCCCCGCAGCACATACTGTCAGGTAAACTGCACTTCGCGGCTAGATATCAGCCTCATGCGAGTTAAATTTTGATTTAATCGTAAGACTTACACTTGAAAAGGGGAAGAATCTTTGAACAGTGGGCCAATTTACAAATATATACATGGTAATTCAGTTTTTAAACATATAGTCCACTTTACGTTTAGGACCTTCAATTAGTCACTAAATTAGTCAAACAGATGAAACAAAACTTGTACCTACACCGAAAGAACCATTAGTTCCATTTGATGTTAAATTCGTAGATTAGGTAAAAACTAAATAAATAATCAATGAGAAATTTTATTATCAGTGGTACGTTTACGCTTACATCCAATGAATTTCATTAATGTGTGCTGTTTAGCACAGCGCCGACTAATAGTATATATGAGCCCGTATAAAAGAACAATGTTAACCATGTTTATAGCATTTATATATTTTAGTTTTTTTTATATGTTTACGGTATTGAAAGATTAAGATTTTTATAAAACTACAGTTTGATAACGTGATATAAGTAAGCTCGACATGTCCGGGTTATGTCGTGATTTCAAGGTAATGTCGACACTAAATTTAAACAGTGTACTTTAGGTATAATTTGAGTAAAATCGGAAAAAAATTTTTAAGTAGTATTATATATGGCACATGGCGCAAACTTCTAAAATAAATGAATTATATATATTTTCATAACTTAATATATATGTTTATAGATTATTGTTTTCTTAAAACATCAGAAATTTACGTGGTATGGTAATGTCGACATTATAGGTATATCTTAGTAATTATTTCATGTAATATACTCAATTTTTAAACACGTTATTTTTTAATTAAACATTTTTAATCCTATAACGAAAGTGCTTTCTACGGCAACTTTATACTGTAAGAAAAAGTTCGTTAACACAGTTTGTTGCATGGCGTGCGTTTGGCTGCGTGTTACCATCCACTCTCGTCGTACGAAGTCTAGCGTTCTGAGCAACAGAGTCGTCGTAACTCAGCGGTTAGTTAGCACGGCTCTAAGGCAAACAATCTGGGTTAGATTATTCGTACCGGCAACAGTTTGTTCAACACTTGTCGAAATAAAACAGATTTATGAAATAATGGTTTAAATAGTTCTTAGTGAAATCTCAGAATTTATTACCTATGTTACGGAACTTGAGACAAGATATAAAATTTTAATTTTGCTTTAATTTTTTTAAAATTCCAACATTATTAATTTTGTTTTTAATGTAGTCTTAGTGCACGTCATTCGCCTGGGTTTATTGAAGCAAGTCGGCTAGCGTAAAGCTGAGCCTGATCAAAAGAACCGTTCAAAATGTGGAAGGGGAAAAGAATGCTTTAAACATTTTTAGAAGTTTAATTTTTTTAAATGATTCTTATTGACGTATTTGGGCCTTGCTTACGATGTTCTATAGTCAATTTCAAGCAAAGCATTTCAGTTTAGCTTTCAAATTTTTTAAATTTAGTTAATTTAGATGTCATTTAATTCGGCTCGCTGTGAGAAATGAAATGGTGTAAGAATCATTTTGATGAAGCCAACCGTTTAAATGTTCCCAGAAAAACGGGATTACGCGACTATAAAAAATGTTCCAAAATTGGAACAAACGCAAAGTACGAATATCAAAATGATCTACACCGCAGAAGGAGCAGCAGATTATCTTAGTAGTATATGTCACACATCCCGAAGCATAGATACAGGGGACTGCTACCCTGAGGCCTGGGAACCCACCCACGAGGCAGTGGTCTACCCCTGAGGGTTTCCCCTACATCGTTGTGTTCCGCTCCCCTCGCTGAGCAAAAAAGTGTAAAATTGGCTAAACTTGGTCGTCCGCAGGACGAGGAAGGTCGTCAACATTTTTCTACACCCTTCGAGGGCCTCTACCCCTTGAGAAGACCGCACCCCTGAGACCTAGGAGCGTCAGCTTGTATGATTTCCCGTCGTGAGAATTGCTGATACAGGAATATTCTATATTCCAATAAGCTTGATTTTAGGACGGTTTCACTGACACCTCAAAACCAGTTGTCCGCATTTCTATTCTCAAAACGAGTGGGTTTGAACGGGTATACCCCACCCACGAAACACGGAATGAACGGGCTACGACCACTCCTTTCCTTGTCGCCGAAATGAAGTGGGTGGTAGTACCTAAAAACGGGGCCATACAACATGATCTAGCGCCAAAGCACTTGGAAGTGTCACACACTTCTGTTATGAACTCTTGAAACGACTGAGCAATCAGGCCAAGCCAATATTTTCAAAATTTTATTTACGAACAAATAACAGCGGACCAATATTGTATACAACATTAAGGATAACAAACAACATGCTTTTTAAAATGTACAATTGAAAAACACATACGTATGTAATATACAATAAGGCAATATCGTACACAACAGCACAATAATTATTGTACAAATATCTAAAGCCATACTATACTTTGGTATCATAACTTCAAAACAGCGTTTATTCCATTTTCAAACCCCGAGCATTCACTGAAAATCGACAGATTTGAAGATATATACACTAATAGCCTTGGAACAAATCGATCCAGTTCATGGAAACGGTTTCTTTAAAATGTTCACTTGAGCTATATTTATAATTTGTTTTCCGTTCAATAACAGTAGTTCTTTCCCCGTGGTACCGAAATATTTCGAGACATTTCCTCGAATGGTGCTCAGATTTTACGTACCGATCAAACCGCATTGATGAGCTAGTCAAATCATGCTTAATCACTTCATAGCATGAGTTAATAAGTAGCGAGAATTTATCTGAAATGTTATTATTTTCGATTTTTGAACTGCTGACGTCTTTGTAGAGTTACATGCGCAGCGTTTCTTGAACCAAAACGGCGGTTTTACTTTTATATGTCTAACCATGCTAATGCCTACAATGAGGCAACGTTGGTTTGTTACCGTTTATAACGTGCACCAAGTTTTCATAAAATAGATTTTGCTCGGTTGAATAAGATTATTATCACTCAGCGAGATAGCCTTATGCTTAAGTGGAGTTTTGTTAAAACCTATACGCATTTTTTTTATCGCAATGTTACAGAAATGTTTATTTTTCACTGATTACAGGAACACATGCCATAATTCACTGTGGCTGGTTATTTCACCTGCAAGTAGAGACTCAACGACCACCAATTACATATCAATTTTTGACACCAGACCAAACCAGTGCTATATAATTTCAATTTCTTTAGCTGTTAACCTTGAATTACTAAGCGAATCTTGATTGATACAGTGATAGAACTTTATGTTTTTGTAAAACATAACATAATCTTATTCAAAACCCTTGCAACAACATGTATAATAACTATCCGTATAAACAATACAACACAACCTTCGGTATTGAAAACTAGCAGAGTTACGATATAATAAGCGACCAAGTCCAAGCTACCGTGAAAACTGGTGTTTAGTATAAATTTTGAAAAAAGAACTGCCTATTTTGTCCAGTTTAAAGTCTCAAGTATAGTTGAAAATGCTCAAAATAGCAGAGTTATGATATAATAAGCATACCAGTCGACGAATTCCGAGCTACCGTGAAAACTGGTGTTTAATATAAAATGTGAAAAAAGAAATGCCTATTTTGTCCAGTTTTATTTCTCAAGTATAGTTGAAAATGCTCAAAACTCAAACTGCGTATTCCTTTCCGGATTAACAAATTTATATGCTTAAAAATTGTTTTTGCCTCAGTTGTAGCGCAATATAGTGTTGCTATGCTTCTAAAATTTCAAAATACGATGAACATCGAAATATCAGAGCCGGTTAAAACGCTTAACATTTTGTAGCTATAGCTGATACGTCCTGGAAAGCGAGAACACAATGTATAATTTGAATGATTTGATCTGCTTTATGACCTGGTAAACTGGTAGTCACTAATCCAAATGCACGAAAAGTCTTATTGCCATAAATAAATTTTTAGTTATGATTTAAAATTGTCTTGTTTTAAAGCAGTAGCCATCATATTTTGTTTCGCTAGAGCTGTTGCTTCGGATTTTATGTGCAGCTAGCTACAGCGGCCTAACTGGAAATAAATTTTGCGAAGATAATAGTACGCTAAAAAACTTATAAACGTTGTATTATAACGTGTAACGTCGTTTCTAATATTTGTCTTCTATATATAAATATATTCTAAATTTATTTTAAATATATTTTGTATTCTATATTCTAAAATTTGCATTTGTATAATTATTTGTGGAAAATGCTTAAAACTTGGCAGGCTAGGCGTCTAACCATTAATGATGCTGCCTGCTTTCAGCCAACGTTTTTCATTTGCTGGTAAATTGAATTTCTAGCCATTTCCAGCGGAGCTTATGATACGTCTCATGTTGGTCTCAAATAATAATGGCAGTGTGAGCATACACATATTCTAACACGGAATTGTGGACAACAATTATAAAATTTTTAAAGAGCTAACAGGTTTTAATACCGTATGTTGTATTTTACGGTAATATACACCAATACAATGGACAACGGTATATTTTTATATAACTGTTAAAGAATATAAGTTTACAAAGTTTGAGAATAGTTTTATACAGGGTAGTTGCAACGCGGGGGTGGGCCACCCCTTCGTTGTTCGAGAAAAAGAGGCCGTCGTAAGGAGACCTTCCTTAATTTGAGTTAGCGACCCCCCCTTCTGACCGGCGTGTTGCGCCTATGTTTTTATATGTATGTTAAAGCATTAAATATAATCAAATGAATTATCTTATGATCTAATAGGTAGTTTTGGAGGCTGATGTCTTGATCGCGGAATCCCGGTCTGAGGTAGAATAATGTAGACGTTTTTGAATGAGTGAAGTGCAATTCGTAGAATGATCTAAGCTACACAGTCTGGTGTTTGACGGGCGGTGTTCCACGGTTAAAATGTTAAACACTAGGTCACATTAGCAAATGGCGAGCCTTGCTTTGTTGATTTAACTTCTGTATATTTTTATAACTATTTGCTAGCCTATGACAGGGTAAGTGTTGAAGGTCGTCGATTTAGGGACTAGATACTCGCAGCGGTAGGGCTTGGCGAGGGTAGCTCAGGGATAAAATTTTAAAATTTTGAGGAACTCATAATTTTTCCTAATTTCGGTAAAGTTTTTCCCAATTTTTGCCAATTTTACCGTATATCAATTTTAATAAAATTGTGCCCGTTTTTGCTAAATTTTCTCCAATATTTGTCAATGTTGTCTCAAAGAAGCTCCAAAGAGGGAGGGGATATGGGAGGGGTGGTGAAGAGCCTTCAAGCTGGCAGATTTGTCTTGAAGGGAAGACCGACCCTTAGTGCTTAACCCTCCCTACGCCCCTAGCGACACACATGCCCTAATGTAATATGATGTATACTGTATGTATTATCTTTGTCAAACTTGATTTCTCCTGCTTATTACGCAAACCCATTACAGTGATTATTCTAATCGTGTACTCAGATGATATACGATTTTTCTAATAATATATACAATGAGCACATCAATACCATGCATATTATCCTATTAAACAACTGTTTTAAGTGTCAAAAAGACACACGGCACGATTTACTGTGTGTTCTGCCTGTTTATACGCCTAGGATAAAAAACTAACACGTGCAGTAACACATCATTTATAATCAGATAGATGACACAGCCTCAAAAAGATTCAGGAACAAAATTGGGACGAGATGCGATTTAAGTAATACGACTAAAAATGCCATAGAAATATTTATAGTGTATGCAGCCGTTGAGTTGGTACACATAGTTTTTTCGACAAACAGTGCTGTGTAAAAATTTGCTACAGATACCAAATTCTCAGTGTTAAACGATTTTTAATTGATAACATTTATTCCCAGGAATCGCTTAATGAAAATACTTTGCCCGATTAAATTAGGCTATACACCACATAGCACATACCAAATTCAGGTTATATATCACATTCAAACGAGGACACTTATTAATATACAAATAACCAACAACATTACATTTATATGTATGCCAGGAAACATCTTTATTGCGAAAGCAGTATTAACAAACAGTATAATAAATAGGACCAGAAGCATAAAAATCAAGCAAATTCTTACGTAAATGGCAGTGAAATAGATAGTTGACTTTCAAACCGTTCAAAAATATATATAAGAATACATGGGCGATTTCCGAAGTTCCAGGAGGAGACATCCGGCACTTCGGGCGGCGTGGAAGTAGTTCCCGGGCGGGGTGGGTTCAGCCAATAAATTTTAAATATTTTGGAGATTAATTTTTTCGAATTATTGGTAATTTTTTCTCTATTTTTGGCAATTTTTCCCGACTTTTGCCAATTTTGTCTTAATGTTTGTTAATTTCGCTCAATTTTGCTCATTTTTCGCCGATTTTTACCTATTTTTATCCGAAGATTTCGCTCGCGGGGAGATAGGAGAAGGCTACCTCCCAGGAAGATCAGCGACACCATGGGTGGGTGGTGATATCCTCTTTCCCTATGAATATATCTGGTAATATCCTCGTTTTGCACATGTTTAAGTTCTAGTTCCAATGTTAGTTTTTTATCTATCCGAAATAATGCTGGCCATATTTTCAGGCAATAATATTAATACAATTTATCGAAATTGTTCATATATTTTTACGTAGTAACATTAGCGTGGAAAAAGTCCATGTCATCTCACAAAATTAAGAACTATAGATACGCTTAAGCTGCAAGAAATGTTAATGGTTTCAAAAATTCTCAAAAAAGTGCTTGCCCGCAGCAACAAAATGTTCCAACATATCCATATATCTTTCAGGGCTATGTAGATCATGGAAATAACAGATCTTTCGGCAAGAAAAGTTTAAACAATGAGTGGTCTCTCAGTGCTTCATCTCATTAGAATATCGCCAAAACTCTAGACATAGTTTGAAATATTTAAATAATATGGGATTTTCGGACATTATTCGACGTGTATTTTAACCAGAAAAAATTCAATTTAATTGATTTTTATTTGTTTATGGCAACATAATACAGGCGAGGTACAGCTATACATATAATGATAAAATGCACAAAATTGACGTTTTATAGGAGGCAAATGTTGAGGTCAGTCGCGCGGATACCATCCCATTTATGAAAAATCAATTTTCAAGCTTTGATTTAAAAAAAATACTTAAATCAATAAATTTTAAGTGTTTGATTGAAAGACTTTCAAGAACTGGTAAAATAAATGGTATATGGTGAACATTAACGGGAACACTGTTCCATAACTTATTGTAACGATGTGGAAAACGGTGCTTGCAAACGTCAATAAGATAAAAGGGAATTACTAACTTTTTTGAACGGCCTCTACTGTGATTCGAATATGAAAGAGAATAGATCATTAGTATTTATGTTGAATTCATCAGATACAGGTTCGTAAACACTAACTAAGTCTGTTTGTAGCGTAATTCAACAGGAATCAATCCGAATTTGAAAGGCGATCATTATACGAAATGTGTGGCATATTTATATGCTATGCTAGTCAACGAGTAAAATATCTTTGAACATTTTTCAGTTTTCTATATCCTTGATCAACAAGGAAGACCATACCGAAGGAAAGTAATCATTGAATAAAACATAAGAAATGTGTGGTATATTCATATGCGATGCTAGTCAATGAGTAAAATATCTTTGAACATTTTTCAGTTTTCTATATCCTTGATCAACAAGGAAGACCATACCGAAGGAAAGTAATCATTGAATAAAACATGAAAAAAGAACAGCAAAACGTATGTACAAACAGGGACGTATCAAAAGAGAACGATGTCGTGTGCGAAAACACTTGAACTTTGTATTAATAGTGCATAGCATTTGCATGCGAATTTCGTCCCATTGAAAACCCCAATTTGTTTAGGTTTAAGGCAATTAGTTTGACTAATGTTCGCGACACTGATAACTTGTATGCAACAGATAGCTACCATCTCTTGGAACAGTTAAGAATTGCATCCATATTACGTTGAGTAAGATGTTAATCGACATTCGGGTTATAGTTTGAAACATTTCTATACCTTATCTTTAATATCATCAGCAAATAATATTATAATGACATTAGTTACACAATAAACAATATTTAAGTATATATTAAACAACAAAGCGTCAAATAATGATTCTTCGGGAACACCAGAAATATGGCAGCTGGTGCAGAATACACTGTGCCTAGAATCACACGTTTATCACGAATATTTACAAAAAATTATAACCACATAGCTTATCGGTTTTGAATCTCTATATTATGTGCTTCACTTGGCGTATATTTTTCTACGCTGTATACTTTATATCCACGTACATTAATAATGAAGGTGTAGTGATATATGTGACTCTAAGCCGCCGACCGTTCGCTCTTTTCTCAAAATCAAGGACATATTCAATGATGGCTCTTTCCCGCAGCGGCATACCCGTTATGGTGAAGATCTCTGAATCTGAAAACGAAATTGCCACTCGCTTGCAAAAATCACCCAACAAACCAATCAGGCGACTTTCTATGAAAACTGGGATCTAGATCGACGGTCATCGCATCATGAAGTCTCTGGTGCTCAAACCCATTAATCCCATTTTGGTTCACCCTTTAAACGAAGATGAGTAAGATTGGAGCGCTGAATTTGCTGAGCAATAATCCGAACTGCACAGCAATCCTAATCTCGCTGACTTCGTTATCTTATCTTGTCGCACGAAAGCATTTTCAGGTTTGATGGCGAAGTAACACAGTATAATTGTGACTACTAGACCCTGGAGAATCCTCGCATCGTGGTTGAGAAGCATGTAATATCGCTGGCGTCATGGTTTGGATGAGAATTCACTCAAATTGTCGGATTTGACGGGCACGTCACTGGGAAATCCTATCGGACCATTCTGAATTAACAGTTCCTTCCGGAACTTCTGGACCTGACATACCATGATAACAACTTCTTTCAGCAGGCTGGTGCTCCCCAACACTACACCAATAACGTTCGAACTTTTTGGATGAAACCTTCCTGGCAAATAGCTCGGCCACCAGTGCCCATTTGAGTTTATTGGTCGCTCGTCCGATTTAACGCCGAAAGAATTTTTCGTTTGCGTTGATCTCAAGCAACAGGTGGCCAGGAAGCCTAGGATGCTTAGCGACCTGACGAAGGCAGCGTCTCCTTGAAATACTAAAGAAAGTTTGGCGATCCGTGCAGCATTAGACTGCAGGAAATTATCGAAACTGGTAGACGACAGTTTGGTGTGTAACACGAATGGGATACAGGAAATCTAAGTTAAGTATATTCACTGCAGCAAAAAATATGGAATCACTGTTCAGTGTTGTTATTTTGTTGTAAGGTCGTAAACATTTTACACTTACAATATGGAATGCTCATATATTAAGTTCTTTATCGAAATATTTATTTCATACAATGTTTGAAACCGAATTCTCCATATTTGATCCAGAATTCGGTGGATTTTTATATAAATTATATATAAAACTGAAAATATCACTCCAACAACAAACGTATAGTGCGGCCCACATAATCGGCATTGAAATTGCACAAACGGTAAGAAATACAATAGCCGCAGTTGCATTAATACATCGCTTACGTACACTACCGTGAGGTGAACTAAAATAGCAATCCCAGAAAAAATTGTACGGAAATACGATACAAAGTGCCCAAGTGACCATCAGAGGTAAAATGACAATTCCACCAACTATCGCCAATACACTTACAATCGCTTGAAGTAGAGGACTTGCAATTGAAAGACGAGCTAGGTGACCGGTGATCCGATCGCCGCGCAATTTGCAGAACGCAGTCCAATGAGCCAGACAGTTTGCACTGCTCGAGCCATTACGATCTTCTCGTGCGCCACAAAACCAACAAAAATATACCCGACATACTGGGCACGCCACTATGTTGCATCCACCTTCCTTGGTTACTGGAGTTGCGCACGCTGGGCAGTATCTACTATTTGGCCCCAATGCTGCACGATGGTTTGGAAACCACCATGTTCGCCTGTTCGACTGTTTGGCATGCTCTTGAGGACAATCTTCGTCGTTTAAATGTGCACGAAGGCCACATTTGGAGCAAAATGCGATGTTGCATCCATCGCACAAGATAGCTTCGTTGGTCAGTTCGTGGTCGCCTTTGTTTTCAGCAGTTGAATTTCGTCCGTTTTCGTCATTGCAAATCGTGGACTCTTCGTTATTCAATGATTTTATTGGTGTTGCTAAAGATGGTGTCGTCGCTGCCATTTTCGATGTTTGTGAGGTTTTGCTGCTACGACTGTATGCACGTCTACGTCGAGTCCATGATAATTTACCGCTTTTGCGGCGGCAATATCGTCGTCGACGCACCACGATAACCATATTTGGACAACCAGGCGTTGGACACGACATTAGCTCAGACTTTTCATCTGCCGCTAACCTGCTATTTCGTGATCTGCCGTCTTCCATTATACCACTATCATTGCCGGAGAAGAAAGCAACACGTACTTGCGCCCGTTCCCAGGCAACCAAGTCATCGGGCGACTCGGCCAATATTAGCGGAAAATCATCGGGATGGATTGGACGTCGACAACACGGGTTTGGACACTCGCAAATTGCCGCTGAACTTAGTGCAGGTACCATTGTACTTACACATACCTTCACATACGTTTCGAGGCACATGAGACAAAATGTATGACTGCATGATCGGAGTGTTAACGGAACACTCATCGTTCCAACTGGATCGAGACATATTGGACAAATTTCAAGTTTCGAACCTTTTTTAGTGATAGGTCGTGGAGGTAAAGCCAAGTCTTCGCTGCTTATGGCCCTCGTTTCATTAATGTGACTTTGGCTATATTGCGACATTACAGCATATAGCAATGAAACAGTTGCTATTTATTGTATAATTGTTATTTAATGTGAAGCCTATAATGAAATGATTCAGTTATATAACATCAAAATTCTAAACAAAAGTATTAGAAAACATTGCAAACTATCTCCGATGCAGAAAAGTGAATTCTGGTTGAGGTTTCTAATAAGTATGACTTTTGCTCTCTTTGAAGAAATGAGTCACAGCTGTTAGAAATGCTCGCGGTATATAAAATTTCTAAACAATCGTGTCGTGTTTAAAAAGAGCATGTGGTTACTGCTGTCCGAGAACATTGTTACCAATAAGAATACAGTTGAACAGTTTACTGCCGAGTTTTATACCACTTCTGGCACGAATTTGCCAGCGTGCTCCTAGCGGGGGATTTTCATTCCTATTTTTATATACATGCTCCGGTGAGATTAAATTTTATTATAACAAACAAAATCTATTTACGACTTATGTGTTTACAACAGTTGGGTTTGGAACGTTATAAACAAGGTCTTGAAAAAATATGGAAAAGGTAAGGTTATGTCGGGGCACTAGCCGAGCATAAAGTTAGCTGTAAATCAAGCATCAAACCAATCGATCAGTCATCATTCATATTTGTTAGTGTTGCTTTACGTGCAGTATATATTTTATAGCGTGTTTTTGTTTTTATGTAAGGGTAAAAAACTTAGGCGCGAAGCTCGGTTCAGCTCCAGCTCTGACTCTAGCCAAATCGAAACCTAAACTTTCCTCCTGCGAGCCGAGCCGGCATCTGTCAAAAACATCGCACCCAGTCCTACAAAGATATCATTTATGATGTGACTAATGTCTATTCACTTATTGAAACGGTGCGATCAAAGCTTCCGCTGAGGGCGCTAGGGGGAAATCGTGAAAATATTTTATCTGTCGCTGTCAGTCATAACTCACATTCGGATCAATAGATTTCGATAAAGTTTTTTTGGTCATTAGCAAAAGTGATGACGATGAGCACCTATAAGTTTGCTGACTACCACTTTTGTGTGGACCACTCTCACAGCTGCCGTGGCTCGTAATCTATTTCGTTGACCCTTTAATAGAAATATTGATTTTTCAAATTTCGGCATGTTATTCTGTATTTTTGTCTTACAACGAGTGTATATTATGATATCAAGCAGCTGGATATGATGGTTTTGCAATCTAAAACCAACCAGGCTATATTATGTCTTTTAATGGTGTTTCGAGGGTTTTGTGGTCGACGAATCTTATTTCCAAAATGTAGCGTGTTTTCATATGTCTGGTTACGTATTGTGTGCAGCATATTAAGAGTGCTCTATATATATATAGATTTTTCTGAACGTTGAATACGATTTCGTTATATTGAGTGCATGTATATTTTATGCCTTTTCATAGGGTTTCAATGGTTTTATGGTCATTGAGCCCGATTTCTAGAATATAGTTTGCCTTGCGTAGTTTGGTTACGTATTTCGCACAGGCCAACAAGAATCGTCCGGATATAGGTTTTTCTGTATGCTGAATACGATGGCTTGGTAATCTCAAAACCAGTACTAATATTTCATTATTTGCAAACGTTTTCAGTGGGTTTAGGATCGATGAACTCGATTTCCAGAATTTATCATATCTTCAGTATGTTATGTACTGCGTGCAAAGCATCACAAATTGTCTATACAAGCTTTTCGAAGACTGAATACGATGGTTTGGTTATCTAGAGACCACCACAAATACGTCATGCGTTGTCAGTTGCTTCCGGTGGACTTAGGGTCGACGAGGCTTTAAGTTTTTCAATAGGCTCAGGATTCCGCAGGTTTCAGGGTGGCATATACTACATCAAATTAAGCCTGTTACAGGTGATACGCAAATTGATAGCTTATAAATGAAACGACGCTTGCTCCGTTTCAATGTCGCATATGAGATGTTAGTATATATATTGAAACTAAACGTTACCCTGCAATATATTATAATATTATGTTTTTATTCAAATTCATTTTTTCGTAATTTATTTACCCAAATTCCATTTGCGTAAAGCGCGCTCACATTGCGTCTGATCCAATCCGATCTACACATGCACTATATATAGAGTATTCACATAATCTATGTTCACGATCTTATTCCTTCCGACAAAGCATGAACAATTTTTTTCGTATAGGAATCGGTGCGAATCGGATGAAGTAGCATAAAAAATACATATACATACACTACACATGTATACGGTAGGTATTATAAATTTTGATCGTGTCGGAATGGATCTTAAGCAATGTTAACACAAATCGGATCCAATCGAATTTGATTCAAGTCGAATCGGATCGTGTCAAGCAATGGGAACATGACGTTACTGCTACGAATAAGAACTCTTTTTTCCACTGTATAAATTAAAAAATAATATTTGCAAATTTTGTCGGATGGAGTGCGGATCGGGTCGGGTTAGAAAAAACTAAACGATAAGGGATTTATCATATGTGCAAACTATAATGTTACTTACTGTAACTAGCCACTTATAATATATGACTGCTCTTATTTTTAAATCCTGGAAAGTATATATGTTCTTTCGACGCCAGAATCTGCATTTAAACACCATCCAATCGCATTTGTCACACCTTATCTCCACGAATACTCACAGCCCACCAATTTTAATATTAATGTAGGAGCATTGGGTTTTAAATCCTGGAAAGTATATATGTTACCTTGACGCCAGAACCTGCGTTTAAACACCAACTAAACGCATTTGTCCCACCTTATCTCCACGAATACTCACAGCTCTCCAATTTTAATATTAATGTAGGAGCATTAGGTTTTAAATCCTGGAAAGTATATATGTTCTCTTGACGCCAGAATCTGCGTTTAAACACCATCTAAACGCATTTGTCCCACCTTATCTCCACGAATACTCACAGCCCACCAATTTTAATATTAATGTAGGAGCGTTTGGTTTTAAATCCTGGAAAGTATATATGTTCTCTTGACGCCAGAATCTGCGTTTAAACACCAACTAAACGCATTTGTCCCACCTTATCTCCACGAATACTCACAGCCCACCAATTTTAATATTAATGTAGGAGCTTTGGGTTTTCCTCTGTATATACTATGTTTAAAAAGAAATCGCTTGGAATCAAATCTAGCATTTAGTCATATGGCCTGATTTTACATTTGTTGTTTCTATTTGAAGATCCGTTACCATGTAACTACTCAACGGGCCCAGTTAAAATTAAATATGGTATAGAGCCAGATTCCTGCTAGAAGCAGTTTGATACAATTTCAAAACTGTTTCGCGGTGCATCCGAGAAGTATAATTTTGGTCGAAAAGTAATTTCGCATGACAATAAAACTGAAATTCATACATAGTTATTGTCAATGTATATTTATTCTTTGAAGCTAAATGCAGATTTCCACATAGCATGTAGGAATATCTTGAACGAAGCAATGAACTATCCAAAACAGTATATTTGTATGGGTTTAAGAACATAGTATTGGAGGCATTATAGCAATCATATTTTGGCTTGTTTGCTAAATTTTGGTTTTAGCCTGACCAAACCCAAGCCTAGCTCAATTTCTTGCGAACGTATAACGTCAAAGACGAGATTGTCACATGTGTCGCATCAGTTTGCGCATATATACCATACATATACGCCAATGATATCCTATATTCTATTTTTATCCCCAAGATCCTTTCCGAGCCAAGCCGAGCTGAACTGAGAGAAATTGGTAACCAGTCGGAGCAAGCAGAGCCAAAAGTTGAATGTTTAAATCCGAGCAGAGCCAGTCACGAGAAACTTGATTCTACTCGTGTCAAGCTGACCTGAGCATTCTTCTCAGCTGTAATCATTAAGTCATGTTTACTTTACTTTTACATTCCACGCCTCGAATAGCTTAGTGGTATTTGCTCACAGCCGACTTTGCGTCCCATGTCGGTCGCCCCCTTTTTTAAAAAGAGCATTGATGACGATTTAAGAAAGCAAATTCGGTACCATAGTAGTAATAAAAAAATGTTACATTGAACTTAAAGCACCGGGCATACCTGGCCAAGTTCTGTCATCAAAAATATACCTTACATGGCATGACATATATATGTATTGTAGGGTGTGAGAAATGTCAAAATCACTGTCACATAAATGCATAAACATCAACGTTATATGTTTAATGTTGTTGTTGCTGTTTGCAACATTTACAGAAAGATTCTATGAATCTGTGAAAATTCATGACTTGAACAAGGTGTGCGGTTGTAATAATTTTCGTGGAAGGATTGGCCGTAAATAAAACTATATATGCGTTGAACTGACATTTAACGCAACTTATAGTTGACTTAATTTGAAGCCATTTATTTATGAGTTGGAGTCGCTTGTACGACTAATTGCAATCACTTTACCCTGAGTATCCAAATCTGACCGAGTATATCACTGCCGGTCACAGATGTCGCCGTACTAAGACGGTGAGACGGTTTTATCTGTGTCGCACGCACTTCATTAGAATTAGCATGAGATAAACAGACCTATATATGGGCCTTCTAGTGCATCAGTCAAGCAATATCGGTTTTTATAGTACATTCCTGTATGCAACCTTCATAACAGCCTCGGTTCAAGCCCTAAGACAGCAGTGCCGTACAATCAGCCAAAAATATTCTTCGGCTAAACTGTGATTGACTTTTCGATCGCCTAAACAAACTCGCAGCATACAGGTCAGATATCGCACACACTTAACAGTCTAAAATATGACAACCGAATTAACTAGCACAGTAGTTTCATCAGTTTGCAGCAACATATTTTGGATCATGTTGACTCAGTTTGGAACATAGAAAACATGGGAAATGGAAAATTCATCGTTATCCAAAGTTCATCGGTTCAGGTTGATAGGCCAGGGGAAGAAACCAAAAAAATTTCCCCGGCTCCCAAACTTGGCCTTATAATTTTCCCGATTTTGGGTTAAAATTTTTGCAATTTTTTATAATTGCCAAAATTTTCCGCACGCTACGAAGGGGGAGGGTAAATATGGCTTAGGAGATTCAACCCTTTGTGGCAGGTAGCCATCCTGCCCTATGGTTCAATGTATCCTCAATGTCCCAAATTCCGCACACCTGCCCCGAAAACCATCTAGAAATGCATTTTGATGGCGTAAGTTTTTAGTTTCAGTATCTGACTGTTTGAAATGCAGCCCTCTATCTAACAACCAACTTTATTATTTTGAAAGATTAAATATTTCTAAAATTTTCCAAAATCAAGTTTACTCAACTGAAAATAAATTATTAACCTATATTCAAACTTTTGTTGTCCTGTATGTTTTCCTATGAACATGGTAGTCTGTTACCTAAAGGCGCTTGTGAAATTTTGTCAAATTTCGTTAGCGAAACCTTGCGAACAAAGAAATTGGAAAAAGCAGCTAGAAATGGTAATTAAAACGCAAGAATACGGTAAAATTAACAGAATTCGCTTGCATAGCAACTATATTAAACTAGTTTAAAAATTAAAAATTCGTCGTGAAATATTCTTTATTCAACAATATTCAAAATGTAATGTTTACAGCAATATATATATTAGTAAATTCCAAATATACCGAACTGGTTGGATTGATAATTTTTCTTGGAATGTTTATACTAATTATTTATTACTTAATTTATACTGCAACTAATCGGCTATTTATGTCATAATTTTGGAACAAACACGCCACTTATGCGCTTACGCGAATCGCCAATCCATCCTATAGATTGTGGATTTTAAGGTAAATGTATATTATTAGAAATTGATTACGTAAGCGAAAATATGCCGTCATAAAATTTCGGTATAGATTCAAAACAACCCGTAAAATCGATATTTCCGATCAAAAATAATCGAAAGAATTTGCTTACGAATTGTATTAGTTTAATTTAGACAACTTCGATTTGCGTCATTAAACTATAAGGCGTTTAAGCTGTTGCACCGGCTTGATTACGATTGCTGCATACTTAAGCTAATGAATTTCGGGACACAATTCGTTACTTGTGTATTTTGCAGGAACACTTACAGCTTATTATATTTTGTAGTTTAAGCGATAGTTCAGAACATCAGAAAATGTCGCTAGATGTGGGATTGATCCTCAGAAAGCTTTACAGTGTCATGCCATTGAAATTCCAGTTAAGTGAAGTTAGTTTCGTGCGTGTGTATAATCGAGGTAGTCAACAGTATTTGTGACGCACACAACCCAATCTTCTCTCATTGTACGGCTTGCTTTCTAATTATATATATCGCTGGGTTTACCGGAGGTAATAATAGACGTCGATTCTGGGTAATACTAAATATCATTAATTCAGGGTACAAGTGACCTTTATAAACATGCACAGATTATGTTCGATACGTACTACATTAAAAGAAACGCACCACAAACTATATAAAGTCCGAATTAACGATTTTGATGCGATGTATCTATAAAAATTAGCATATATTACCTAGCTACTATTTGGAACATTTTCGTTTATATGTGTAAGTTGAAAAATGTCGTTTTGGCTCTTACAGCTCAGGAAATGATTTGAGGAAGTGGTAGAATTTATTGTGCGAGTTGCGTCTGAGGGTATAAGTATCTAACTTTAAGCACTCATTTCCCAAAATTAAGCGGGTACTTTGCCCACATATTTGTCAAATATTTCCTATAATTTTGATATTTCCCAAACTTACTCGGCACGTAGGAACAATATGGTACAATTTTTTCGAAAATAACTATGAATAAAGTACCAAACTTTTGATACTCAAATTAGAGAATATATATGTTGGGACCGATTACTCCAGACATACAATTAGCGGGAATATCATTTCAGTCTAGATAATTTCCTAAATATTTAGTATTGTAGCACTAAAAATTTGGTACGCAACACGCGAAAAACTTTCCCACGTTAAAGTTTGTTTTGAATAAAACTGTAAGTTTTAAACAATTTTGTTATGCTGAAAAACAAAGTCGACAACTAATTAAAAGTGTATTTTTTTCATTTTTGCGAGTAAGTTACGATACACGTCGTGACTATTCCTACTCGTCCGTTGCCAGTTTACCATTATTGTCCTCATTAATCACTCAGCTGCTCTTGATGTTCTAACACTCTGGTTGAGTATGTCAATTGCACGCAAAGAAAAAATGGAATAGAAAAGCAGGAAAACCTGCGGTGCATAATATATACATCAGTTTCGCTTAATACTATCCTGGTTACAGGTAACAAACTTCGGTAATATAATTCAAGAGAGGTTGCGAAGCCGAAATAGCATCTCTTTATCATAAACAGTAAAGTAGATTTGAAAGTGGAATTTGACACTTCTGGAATCGTAATCGTCCAAAGATCCGGGTTGCCACTAAAATGTGTCGTTGTTGTTTCTTTTAAGGTGCATTATAAATCATAAATAGTATCTATCATTTCCTGGTGGCTTATATATTATGGCACCGCAAAATGTATAAATCTACAGTCCCGCAATTGCACAAATGCGTTAATTTTAAATAATGCATTACAATATACATTATAAGTATAATAAATATCAAACAACTTTGAAAATGTTATAATTACTCAGTAAGTGTTGCAAGGATAACTTAATATTTCCGGGTTTAGGTTTCTTATTCGATATTTCGGTGGTCTTTCACAAATAAAGTTCAGGTAAATTCGGGCTCATATATGCTCCCGACATGGCAATACTATATTATATACTTAATTTATCGGTCACCTCATTTAGTTTCTTGCTCATATGCAAAGCTATCAAGTCATTTTTACCAATAATATTTTCATGATTCTCTGTATTCCGTATGATTCCCACATTATCTATATACTCACTCATCTCATCCAGTTCTTTTTATTTTAGAAGTATATAGGCTTTAGCAAAAATTAACACCCATTCCGATGCTATAGCTCCATCAGCTGAAAGATCTGATGTTTTTCTAAAAAAACGGGCTAGCGACCTCCGTACTCGGCAGACCCGTAGATATTGGGGCAATGTGGGGGGGCTCAATGCGTTCAGGGCAACTACCATATCCATTTTCTTATTCACACAACTAAATTTGAATCTCCTTCATATTCCACCAAACCTTTGATTATTGCTCTGGCTACGCACTAGGTGCTCAGTAACATAAAAATAGCGGATTTCGTGCGACTTGTAGCAAAGATCACGGCTGCTACATTGTCAAGAAGGAATGGTTATTTGAAATTGGTTACCCAACAGGATTTTAATATGTATATAACAAAAGCTTTTAATTACATGTCCAATTTTGTCAAGTGTTCAATTTAGCAACGCATATCTTTGTTATACCATCGCAATACTCACTATGGGGACCAAAATTTCAAAACCGAAGTTACCACTCGTTGAAAAACTATTTTAATTAATACCGTGTGTTCAAATCCTACATAGAACAATGTCAAATTAAATTATATACAGTTTTAAGAACGGTAATACGTTCGACACGGGCACCGAAACATACATTGATTAAATTAGCTGGACAGACAATTCCTTATTCATTCATTAATTATCTGTTTAATTCTAATTTCAAACTGGAGATGGCCTAGCCTAGCCCGTATAGAAATTATCTATAACCACTTTGATTGAGGTTGGTGAACTCTCCTCTTGTTTTGACGTTCCTTACGGGTTGGTTTCATTTCATGATTGCCTTTCCGTGCATACCTATTTAAAGTGTGAGTGATTTCGACGCGGTACCATCTGCTATGAAATATTGTCTGGAATAAAATATCTAGGAAATTTAAAATAATGTATGCATTGAATAGGTTACGTATTGCTCAAGAATAAAACCGTTAATCTCGTTAGATAACCGTTAAATTCGGGGATAATGGTCAAAGTTATATAACAAGGGTTCGTTGGTTAAATGATACGAACATCAGTATGATTGTCCGACTCTCTTTGTGTTAAATGTTTAAGTACAAGCTAATTTTCAATACATGCAGTTCGCCTTCAAAACAATTATACTGAACTGCAGTACCTCATTTGTTTTCCAACTTCGACTATAAGTTAATAAGTAGGATCCCCTTCAAGGAAATAACAATAATTAGAAACTAACACAACAACGATATGAACAGAACAGGTGGTTGGAAAAAGTAACCAAAGCAGAAACACCAAATTGTATAAGAACGTTGTTGCACAGGCGAAAGCCTAGTCAAATTATTCTACTCATCTAGGAAATAAATATTCAGCCCAGATAGCTTCTTTCTTGCATTTACCATACTTATATCGTGGCATTCAGAATGAAATACGACAGACAGAATACATACAATCGTTAAACTGATTGTTTAGTTGGAACATGCTATATTTTTATCTAGTATGATAGTGATATTAGTATTGGCACCTGCGGAAAAGAATGCGTCCAGTCGTCAGATCGGCTCATCGGCCAGGAGGGTGGCCTGCAGTCGGCCGCAAACTTTCGCGGTTGGTCGCCCAAGACTACTAACAATCAGCCCAAGCATTACTCTAAGCCTAAGCCGTTAACCAGTGAACCAATTGTGCCGATTTTATACATGTCGTCAATGCGGTTTGAATGATATATACAGAATAGATTGTTTGATTATCACTCAATCATAGGTTTAAACTCTTGGAAACAATCTGTAGTTTATTGGCGCACAAGTTTTAAAAACAGATAAAAGAAGGGAATGTGGTCAAAATCGGGTGCTTGTGTTTACAAGCATTATATACATACATATGTAAGTATCGTCGACAGTAGATATATACCAGAAAATATGTCGGCATACTTTTGAACGCGAACGTCGATGTCCCCTTACCAAGTGAAAAGGTCATATCACATTATTTTATGCAACAAAAATGCAAATGGTATAGCGTAGGGCAATATCGGTTTTACGCTATTCCGTAAGTATTAGAGGCCGCCAGATCGAAATGATCGCTACAGGCTTCGTTCTAAAAAGTTAACTGTTTACGAGGCTGATCGGTATATTAAGTGTTTGTTGTTATGCGCCGTTCACAGAATATTGCGTACACCGACTGGAAAATTTGTGTTACAAACGATCAGTCGTCCGTACCTTGTTACAAACGATCGATCGTCCGTATATTAGGTTATAGACGACAAGATGTCTAGAACAATAATACAAACGACGAATTGTTTGTAATATTTGTTATGGACGATCAGTCGTTTATAACATTTGTCTCGAATCTCAAAATCGATGAGACATATTGATTTTAATATTTTATAGCTATTTCCATCATGTTGTAAATCCTACGCAACCTGCAGGGGGCCAAAACTGCAAAACTTCTCTTATGCTGCACCTAAAATTGGGCATCTGTTAAGGATACAATTTGTGCAACAGGTTAACCCTTTTGTGATCGGTAAATGTTCAATGGTTATATAGATATTTATCGGTTTTTTATTCGCTGGTCTTCAATTTACACAGCTGATAAAGTACCCACCAATATATGACGCATAAAACAATTACTATTGATTTGTTCAGCTTTGTTTTATAAATCGTAATTTTATTCATAAACGAGGATGTTGAGTAGTCTTCTTCGATTTTATATTGCAAATTAATTCGTGTTTATGAATGTAGCCTATTTATTACAGCCGCCCAAATGATTGATGACCTTCTACGATGTGGTAGCGACGAAACAATGTCTGAAACATAGCTCGGCAATCACACTAGAGTAGTGGAATACCTACCTAGCAGAACTCCCAAAATTGCCTTAAAACATCTGGGATAAAAGGAAGTATGAATACCTGTGTACAGCATTCCGGCAGATTGCTTAAAAGCTTGTATATAAATAGTGTCGACATAGTGCCTTTTCGAACATATCACAGCATTTTTATTTGACAGTACAGTGGTTTAATATATAACGCGTTTGGCATGACAGAGTCTGTAATAAGAGTAAGACAGTGTAATAAGAACTGCAGTATAAAGCGCATTGTGGTTTTACATATAACTGTGTAACAGAAGAATGCAATTTTTCTCATAAAAAGCACTGGAAAATTTAGATTTTGAAATTAATAGCGCATAAAACTTTTGTAAAATTAATCTTGGAAGAGGTTCGCGGGCCTTACTGTTGAATACCAGCAGGAAAAGTCTCTGGCTGGTCGTTTTTCCGACCTGCTGTTTTTCCAGGCCGCCGGTCGGGCGGCCACTTAATTCCACGGGAGCCCGGTTGGCCAACAAAAATCCGGGCGGTGCCCAATACTAAGTGATATTAGTTTTTGTATGACGAGATATTATAGCGTACAAATTCTTAGCTCTTGTGCAAAGAATCAGTATCTATCTAGCTTCCAAAATGCTACACAGGTTAGCAACAAGGCGAAATTTAATAACCATATGTTCACGATGAGGACATCTGGACAAATTTCAGAGACACGCTTCGCGTACACGTAAACCGTTCTTAGCCGGAGACTGGAAACAAGAAATGAAGATGTCCCCCCTCCCAGATATCAAGCTGGAGGGGCACGCTTTTGTCTTGCTGCACCTCAAAAAATGTGCCCAGTTTCGTTTCACTCATTAGTTTTCACTAAATACCCTTTCCCAAAGGGCTTTATTACTTGGTTTAATTTGAGCATGCCCCTTTTCAAAATCTTTCATTGGGTGCCTGTGTTCGCGGTCATCTCCTACAATAAATAGACTTCTTTCAGGCACTTAGTTTGATATTTTATTGACAACATTCCAGAGACAGCAGATAATACCACTCAACTCTAGTTTACTAGGTAAATGGCGCAGTTAGACCCAAAACTGACTATGGAGTAAACTTAACTGATTAAACGCAACAGCTTAGGATAAGTGGCGCAGGGAAGTATATATATAACAGAACTTGCGCCTATGATATCATTTTTGTTCTCAAAGGTATATTTCAGCACAATGTACCAAAAACATTTTAAAGGTTTCGTACTGTGGGCACTCCTTTTAAGATAACCTAGAAGCCACACCAAATTGATCGTTTTGGTTGTCCCTTTAACGACGAACTTGATCTAACATACCACAAAACGTTCATTTACTGTTAAAATGATGGCCTTTGCAGTGTATAGGAGCATAATAATACGCAATAAACGACATTACTGCTTGAGTTTGTGTATGCATTTTCTCTACCATTTCCCCATTTATGACAGTAGCTATGCTATTGCTGTATCATGGTTCTATATTTGCGTTGATCTAAATGTTCCACTGTTACTCGTTTTATGCTAAACTGGCATTATGTTCGGAGAATGTTTACGCTCGCATAGCATTGTTTGCTGCGCTCTAATTCTAATGAGGAAAATGTCTAAAGTCTGTATGAACGATGAATAATAATACATATAGTTGGCTTGGTTTAAGAACCACAGTAGCAGCAGTATACAAGCTGGAAAGCTGGAATTGAGGAAATTGTTTAGGAAATTGGCTGTCGTGTATGCAGCGGCTAAATATATAATCTGGAGCAAGTCTATATTTAGCAGTCTTACCAATCGGGGCAAGTACTACGCTAGCAGACATTGAAGACCACCATGCAGAGTGTCAGCTACCGAGTATGCTGAACAATATTAATAGATCTCCGTGTAAAGTGCTACAATCGGAACCTATCATCAAACGCGAAGCACAGTAATAAGTGCACATAGGCAACGAAATTCATATTGGGCAAGTGGTCCTCACACAGTGCCTTTAGGTAATAGAGCATCTTTGAACTAAAACTTATAAATTGAACGCACATGAAGCATATAAAACATGATTATTAAAGGCGAAAATAGCAACAATGCGGCATAAAAATATTAGCTACTTCAAAAAAAGTGAGCATTAAATAAATATACATACTTGCTAAATTCAAACACAATTTTTGGTGAATATTACCTCTCCCACCTTCAGAACTATTACAACTTCATCTGCAAATCAGACTAGATGGCGAAGATGGTAATATTGTGGTATGAAAGTTTTTCGTTAAACGAGCTTGGAAGGGCTAAACCAAAAAGAATCAGATATTATAACGTGTGTTAAAAAAGTTGAATAAAGCATTTGTTGAAAGCATACACATACTCGATTATGTTGCACATTTAAAAAAGTTGAATAAAGCATTTGTTGAAAGGGTGCACATACTCGATTATATTGCACATTTGTACAACAAGATATTTATAAGTCATTGCGAAACGGATACATCAGGAGGGCCATGCCTAGTCTATGATTTTTGCAAATTTTTCCATGCATCACAGAATAGTGCTTACGTGACCTCGTGACTGCGCTACTCCTAGATTGCTTATGCAAATTTTGTAAAGTTAACACGAAATTGAAACTTTGTACTTTTATCAACATCGGCTTCATCCACACTTTTAAATTATAGGTCTTCTCAGAGACGTAGTTTCAAAAAAAACTGCTGCATCCGCACACGAACCGTTCATAAACCTCCCACTGAGAACTACAACTTTGCTATGTAACACAGTTTTGTCAGAGTTACTGTTTTTGTGTTGTACGTCAATGTTTATCAACACCTCAAAAAGTTAAGTTATAAAAATTTTGACAAAATGATTTTTATGGGGTTTAAACGAAAGCTGTGCCAAACATCGTTCTATAAACCACAGGCACTACAGCAACATTGAGAAATAATTATATTGAAATTACGTGTAGTTTTACGTAAATATACCCTAGATATATTCATATAATGTTTTATGCATGTTATATCTTTAGTATTTCATAAATATATACGTGTTATCAAACTTCCAAAATTTCAAATGTTTTATCGAAATTTTCCTAAAGAATAACCTGAATGACCCATTCTCTAGAGCCACAACAAATTAAACTCAATAAAATAGTTGCAAATCAATCAAAACATCTGTCATCAAACAAACTTCCGCTTTGCCACAAAAGCTATTTTTATTATATTGCAACCTTAGATTCCATGTTGATTGAATGCTGCAATCTTAGATTTTGATTAGATTGCATGTTGTTTATGCAGGTACTAAAGAATTTGTGACGACTGTTGCACTCGTAAAGAATGAATATGAAGAGTCGACAAACTACCCAGTTGCATGAGTATGCTTGGCACCGGCTATATTTTTTAGAAATACACATAATTTTAATAAGAAATCAAAATTTACCTATCTATTAAAAAATTGGAAGTATTATTGATCCGCACCATTTTAGCCTTTAAAAGCAATCGATGTCGAATTACTGAGTCCTGTTTGGCTTATACGGGTGCAAAAATAGTATAAATTAGAAAATTCTGCAGAATCTTCATGATTTAGTATTACGAATCATGTAGAGTTTCACTCTAACGGATGATTAGTTTTGAATTCTGTTTTATTATCATATAGTTTATCGTCTCTAAAGCTAAGCCTATAAGCCTAACGTGGGTTCACAATTAAATATTAAATTTTAGTCCTTTCGCTCGCTGTTAGGTATTAACAATATAAGGTATGTCTTCAACAGCTTAAACCTAACGCACTTATTGAATGGACAATAATATCTTACTAGCTGTGCGGTTATATATTCCAACTCCGAATATACGATTGCTAAAACACGAGATTCACTTGACTAAGCCGAACGGTATAGCTAAAAATTCGTATATATACGTACTCGTTTAATGGATGTCGGGAAAATTATAAATTAATAAAGTTGATAAATTGAAGATGTAATATTCAAATCCAAGCTCAACTATATTATCTCTTAACGTTCAATTTCAGGATCGGTCGACACTAGGATAAAAATGGCAATACTGCTGTTGTTCTGTTCACCTGCATTTGATAAAATAATTGACTCTGTCGAAGAATCTAACGATTAAAGCAAATATATTTAATTATCAAAACGCTAGCAGCTTTGCATTTTTCATGATTGTTTAGTGATTTATGTAACATAATTGCTGTAAATGACAAAAAAGACCTTCATAGTTTAACATATGATCTTGCTTAGACATGGTCACGATTATCTATTTTAAACAATTTTCCTCGTGACTACGCCAGGCAATGAGTCAGAACAGGAAACAATGATCGACCAGCTACTTACTGCATGCGACGCTTCTGAAAATTGTTACCTAAATTTGGGTTCTTTGAATATATCGTATATTGTGTCCTTCATTTTTGTGCTAATAATGATATAATTAGTGGCACTGGAAAATGCCCGCTGAGGTGCGATTAAAAAGCCAAGATAATATTAGGCTTTCACCTCTGAGGCTCTGAGTCGGTAACTTGAAAACAGCTCCTTCTTGCCACATATTACTATAGTCTAATGAATGTAACCATGTAGTTGAACTTACTATGGAGCGTTATAGTCTGTAACATTAGCTTTTGGCAGCACACTCATAAATAAAAATATTGCCGGTTTGATTTCGTTAATTAATGGTAGTTCTGAGCTGATCAGAAAACGAATCTGCCATTCAACACAAAATCGAAAAACAAAGAAAAAATTTGTTTTAATTTTTCAACATATTTTTATGCTGAAAAGCAAATTGGATATTTATATATTAAGTATACAAATGACATTTTTATGCATGGCATGATTTATTTACATGACGTATTCACTTATTACTACATGACGTATATATATTTGGATCCTGTACAAACCTATAGTCAACAATATTATCAAATTTATTAAACTTCTGGCCAACCAAAGGTTGGTTATGCGGTTGACGACCGTTCTAAACATAACTAATGAGCCGGCTTTTAACCGAGCTGCTTGATGCCGCAACAAAGGATCCATGTATTATCCATCTATATATTAATTCCCACTGGTATGAAAGTGTCACGCAAATAGAACTAAATATATTGCAATTGAACGAATAAAACACAATATATAAAATCGTTTCTCATCAAGCGGTTGTTACTCACGGGAAGGACGCGCTTTGAATGTATACTTTAAGAGTTAGCTGTGTCACGATCTAGAATCAAGTACTTGAAGCTGAATGACAGATGGTAAGCCATCGAGCAGTCGTGGTCTCGTTCTACACTAAACGATGATTGCTATTCCTATAAATTTAGCAACGCAAACGAGACTGCGGCCGCTAGGTATTTGTCATTATACTGCTACATTATGTATGCGCAATAAATATTATCTATATTATATAATATATATTAAACATATTAAGTAATATATATTATATATATTGTATATGTATTGTAGCAGTATATATAATTTATGTTATATAATATATATTATAGAGCTGTGATATATATATTTACTGCTATATATACTCCTATAGATTTGTCATTTCTACATATATATACATTTCTATATATAGATATATCTTACTGGACCCTGCCGATGCGCGGCGCCATCACCATCTGAACTCGGCTCTTCCATTCGTCACGATCCGCAGCCACTGATGCCAGCACAATGAGCCCACCGCGAGGCCATCTATACCATGGAATGTCACCTAGCGGAGTCCGTCTCGCGGTTAACAGCCCGTTCAGACGTGTCGAATGCTCTTCCTCTTAGTCGCTTCCAATCGGCATGTGGTGAAAAAACAAGTGCAATCTTAGGGGACCGGCCAGGTTTCATGCGCAGCACCTGACCAAGCTAGCTGAGATGCCGCCGCTTTACTGTATCAAGACCTGGGTGCATTGTCTGGCACCGCTTTGGGTTTCCTTGAAGTGACACGCAAAGAATACGGCGGAGGCGTATCATCTGGAAAACATTGATTCGGCAATTGCCCCTTTCTCTCATCACCTATGATTCGCTGGCATATAAGGGCAAAGTCATGACGGCTGCTCGGAAGGCTTTTACCTTCGTTTGCAATGTAGTAATGTCTCTACGCGACAACAGGCGGTGATTAAGGCAGGTGAAAGCTCTAGATGCCTTAGTAACTTCATTTGAGACTTCCGACGAAGTCCCAATTGTACCGTTGACCAATGAACCGAGGTAAGGAAATTCATCCACTACTTCTACCTATCGGCCGTCAACATGTACTACTGGCTTGCACAAGCAGCAGTAGATTACCTTTATCTTTTCGCTACTTATACAGAGATCAACATCATTGGCCGAAGTGTTGAGCCCATCGAAATTCACTGTAGCGTAGCGGCTGAGTTGGCTAGCAATGCTAGATCGTATAGGGCGCTCACATTGAAACCTTCGGTTAGAACTATTCCATCCTCCGCATTATCAAAGCTGGTTCTAACTGCTTAATATTCGCTGAAAAGCATGGGAGACAATATAGAGCCTTGCCTTACACTGACTGGTCTTTATAGAAAACGTTGTTGAGGTGAATTTGTAGCAATGTGTCACAGCTTCAGTGCGGCGATAATTCATCCTAATCATTCAGACCAGCTTATTAGGAATGACGTCTGCCTCCGTAATGGCAACAGTTGACTGAGTTCAAAGCGGCTCGGAAATCGACAAAAGTCACCATCCTACTGCGATGAAATTCACGGCGCGTCTGCAGCAGCTGCCGATTTGGACCGTATACCTGCGGCCAAGGCGAAACCTGGCCTGGTGTCAACTGTTTGAGGTCTTCGCAGTAAAAGCGAAACTTCTGCAGAATCACAATTCCCAATATTTTGAAATCAATAGGAAGCAGCGAGATGCCTCGATAGTTTTTACATTGTGTGGGATCACACGTCTTAAAGAAAATGTAAAAGCATTGCTGTGTTCCATTCCGCTGGTATGTGCTCCTGATGCCGTATCGCCTAGAGCAGCTTCTTCCACGGGCTCAATAATATCTCCAGAGCAGCTTTAACGGTCAATATATGTCGTATTAGCCCTGGTATTTCAAATTGTTGAACTTGATAGGGTCCAAACAGTTTTTTGATAGCGGATAATATTGCCATTGGAGTCCATCGTTCAGAGCTGATTTGAATATCTACCAGAGGCTAATAACTTTATTAAAGATACTGTTATTTTTTTGCTAAAGCGCAAAAATAATTTTTTCGTTCATCATTTGTCTTGCCAAACAGATTTTAATCTCCGACACTTTTACACAAACAACAAAGTTTGTCATATTTGCTCATAGGAAAACACCAAAATGGTCTGCACAGCGGAAAGTTCTAGATCAATTAAGCGTTCTAATTCGATTAATATATAATTCGATAATTGCGGATTTGATAATGCGATAATTCTCGATTAAGCGTTCAATTTCGTTGCCCGCCACTCAAAAGAGTCGTTGATCCGCCACACCCCCACACTCCAAATACCTTTACAGAGACTCTGATACATAATATATTGTATATGTTCACTATACAAATCTAATGGAGAATTATAATTTGGATGGTCAGACAGTATCTCCAGCAGGCGCAGCCCAAACGACAAGCGTATATAACAGATCCTGATCGTATTTTTCCTATGGAGACGTGAGGGGCAGTGACATCCCCCTTTTTCGTTTCAAACGTGAGCTCATATAAAAGTGTAAGTTACAAATGTGAAAATTTGTCAATATTATATGGCACATTTCTAGGGCTCCAGATTTTTTATATGACTAAAGTTTGAACAATTTTTACAAATAAAGTTCAAAAGAAATACAAGCGTTTACCGAAACCAAATCATTAATAGCTGCATTGAGCTTGCTAATATTTTTAAACAAATTTTCTTCTCGACACTGTTGAAATTGTACAACAAAACAAATTTCTGCTACTATTCAAAAATGAAAATCATTTGAGCTTAAAATCATACGATCATTGTAGTTCTGCTTAATAATGCAGCGACTGCTTCATGTCAAATCAACCGCAGAGCAAATTTTGAGTTTTTCGTAAAGCAGAGCTTCCTTCATTTAACTTCAACCGCATAAAAGTTCATGGGTAACGATGTGTAACTTATCAACACTACAATAGGACAGCAGAGATAAAACATTTATTAAGCGTAAACTTTAATTAGTTTGTTAGTTAGTTAATTAGTTAGCTAATCTTATTTCACTAGCGAAATTAAATCATAGGTATATCAAATTGTATAAAGAAGTAGAAAAACAACTAATGAAAATATAAGCTTATGACTGCTAATACCCGTTCCGTCGAAATCTATTTACAATCAAGCCTACATATACATAATGTTGAGCCGAAACATAAATTTAACGAGAAGATAGCCAAATGTATACAGGAGGGTATTTCATAAGCCTTGAAGTAAATATTTTAATTTGATAATTTTGTAGGTTATCGTATTGATGATTTTTTGGCTAAATAAGGTTACATTTGCACTTCGTAATTGTACACAAAGCATGGGTTTTGTTTGTAACTGAATAGAATTTACTTATTCCCATATTTATACCGCAATAACAGACGAAGGTTGCACAAATATATTTCAGCTGCATAGAACTCGATTTGTCATCGTGACCACTGATCAGGTAAGTTAATGACAAACCTACATTAACAGATTGATAATTACTCTGCATAATATTACACACAATCACATTCTTCTACTTAGTTCACTTTAAGAGTCGCAATGATATAAATGATGCTCGCAAATTCATTAATAAACGGTTAATTAAGTTGTAATTATCTGGTACGAGTGCAACTATTTTATTTGCAATCACGCACCGGTCTCATTGGTGCCAATTTTTAGGTTTTTATTTAATATGCGTTACTTTAGTAGGTTAATTGGAATATGCACCATCAAGAACACAGGCGTGCAACATGAGCTTTCAAATTAATGTTTAAGCGTGAGTAAACTTAAAGTGATCTCACCAACCACCCTATTTTGTAATAACCAACATCGAATCGCAAACCTTGTTACGGAAAATAAGCTGAATTCCATTCGGTTTTACGCAACCGAAATTTGACAAAATCAAATCCAAGTGCCTGAAATTATGCCTTGTGTTCGGACGGAATTTCGCCGTTTTCAATTTGCAGAAATTCGGTTCCCTAATGCCTAATCATTTAAATTTGTATTATTCAGTAGTCGAGAACATATGTAATGTAAAAGTGACGTCGACCTTGTAGTTAACTCTTGGCGTTAGCGAACAAACTGGTCTAATTCAAATTCGACAATTTTTCTTGCTCAAAAATCTAAGTAATTTTACTTGAATTTTCGCGAACGCATATTGACCAGATTTCAATCACGAACAGTGTGGTGGCGAACAGTTTTACGCCGAATTTCAATTGGCCAAAAAGTGTTCCGTAGGAATTTTTATACACAATTACAAAGTATCATGGTTGGCGAGGTCATATTAAGGTTTTACGTGCTTTGGTGTTGAAAAATTTTAGTATTGCACAAAACAATTATTCATTAAGTCAAGTTTTAAATTTTCGTATACCAAAACCACATGTACCAGTGATTTAGCAATAGAATATTTGTCATAAATGAAGTAAAGTCTTTCAAAAAATATACATGTGTTAAGTAAAATCTTTAGCACCATTACGAAATGTACCATACCATAAATCATTTTATAACGTCGCGTCAGACAAGCTGATCGTTATTTTTCAGGTCTATTACACCCGAGTGCCAAGTCATTACCCCTAACACCTCCTATAACCTCTTATAACGTTGCTGCAATATTGCGTCATCATGGAATATGATTTTTGAAAACAGAAATGTTCCATTCCCGATGTTGTTAAAAATATTATTAGACAAATTTGTATAAGTAATGATTCTATGGATATAAATGTTACTCAATCACTTAGTCACACGCTTTAAGCGATATTTTCTCTGCTCAGTTAGAAGTTACAAACCCCGCAGATACCCGACCCTAACCAAACAACATATGCAGTATATACAATAACAATAGATGACAATTTACAACCAAACGCAATACATGTATATAACAATTAATGGGCTAAAATAAAATACAGGCACTTTGTTTTAACACAATACCAAGGTTTGTTCCTGAAACTCAAACATAGAATTTTAAAAATCTACTCCGCGAACCCAATTTGTTACTGCTGCACGGGCTATTTGGCATCGTATTTTTACATAAATAATAGTTAATAACTCAAATCAAGGACATGATAACTACGCTTACTTTAATGCTAGCAGGGCCGCCGCAAGATCTTCAGGAGTAGAGGGAGCAGGCAAAAAGTCTAGGAGGCCGGCCATTCACATTCATTTTGTTACGACGCATCGGTTAATTTTTTTCACGTTTGTCAGTAAAAGTTGAGTAGGAACCAACCCGCCGTGTAAACCCCCTGCTTACTGGTATGGTAAAAGGTAAAAGCCATGCTATTGAAGCATTCTGAGCAATAGTACATCGCTTTAGCACGCGTGTGATTGCGTTTACGCAACAACGTCGGTAACTAGCTAACAAACTATTCACATGCACTTACATAGTCACACGCACGCGGCTTTAAATACATGGCAACTGCGAGCACAATAAATACAGCCTCGATAGAAACAGGAAGGAAATGGAAACTCGAACAACTTATATATGCGAGGGTTGAAAATAGGAGATTGAATATAGAGTATTTATAATAAATATCGAAAACATTCGCCACCAATATAGCTGCCGACTGCCGAGCAGGCAAGTGTGTCCTTTGTTCGGTGGCATGGCAGTGCGTGTATGTGTGTGAAAATGTAAACTCTCCAAAGTATAGGAACGACATTATTTTTCTCCGGTTAGTTATAATTGCTGCTGCTATTCTAAAGTTCGTTTAGTTTTGGACAGCTTTAGGGTGACTAACTGCTATGTTTTAGCCTAGAGAATGTGTGTTTGGTACTGTGCCTGAACCGTGAATGAAATAGAAACCAGCTATAAAATTTCAAACGAGTTAGAACATTTAAGGCATCGTTATATATCATACAACACATAGGAAAATCCTTTAATTTCTCTAAATTTTAAAGAACTTGAGATTCACACATTCAATCCAAGAATACCTCTAAGCCATATTTACCCCGCCGCACCTCCGCCCGAAGCAATTAGAAATTATTACCAAATTAAAAAAATTTTTGACGGAAAGTTGGGGAAATTTAGAAGGAAAAATTGAACAAACGGAGAATTTTTTGGTTATTCCCTGGCCTACACCCTAATGATACCATCTACCTTCCCGCTTGGGCCAACGGGCCTTCAACACTTATGCTGTCAGATGATCGAGGACGTGTCGGTAATTCCGACAACCAGAAATGAGCCTTATAGGTTTTCCGCTGACGTTCTGCTTGTACGTTCGAACGGCCCTTACGTATCGCCTTATAAACAACGCGTAATATATATGCATTAACGCAATGTAGGTGGTTCTCCAAATCATTTTTCTGTCATAACTTGAACACCACATGGTCCTAAATGGTCCATCGCCGTCGTCTCTCACCAACAGTTGATACTCAAATTAGCCTTTGATAAGAAATAGGTCACCGATATTCTTCGACCAAATAAAACAAATGCCGGTTTGTTCCACTCCCTACCATTGCATGCACTACGTGACATAGTCGATACCGTCGCACAACCTATATTGGAATGGTTTACGCCATTGCGCAGACGATGTTGTAGCCGCTACGATTGTACAAGTTGCAGCTGCGGTCAACACCTTCGCATAACACTCGTAGGTTTGGTAGCTTCAATTGCATAAACGACGTAGATATATAGTTGTTACCATTGCTAATTTGGCTCGCTTAGGATTACTTGGGCCGCAAATGTCAAAAACTAGAATATGGATCAACGCACGGATGCGGATCGAGTGATATTATAGCAAGCGGTCGACATTTATAGTCAGCGTTACGTTTTTCTATATGCACATTTTACGTGCAGTTGTAGCGCAAGGCAGGCAACCGGGAGCGATTTTGGGTCGGGTCAAGCTATAATAAAACACATTTTAAGGGCAACCTGCGACAAAAGACATGTGGGGCAAGCTATGATAAAGCAAGCCAGGTGGAATATCAGCTTAAACACATTTGGTGTATCGGTACCCGTAGAGGGTAATGGGTGCTTGACACAGGTGTCGAAATAATGTGCTTTCACCGCATAACAAGTTTTGACGTCCCGATTACATGTCGGCAACACAACTTTGGCTGATGTGACTTTCGACTGCCGAACATAATCTTTTGCTGTAATATAATCCTCACACTCGACCATCATCTCGCACGAAATTCGTTATTGGAGTTCGATCGCATAGGTAAGAACGACCAGGAGCAAAGTACGTTTCAATCTTGACAACTTGATAGCATTGATAGCATGACCGGCGCTAACACTAAACAAAACGTAGACCCGCCCAGGTGTAACAGAACCGACCTTATAAGGTTTCGTTCGCAGACTTTTCTCGGCTATAATTAAATAAAGTTTAGTTTGCTTCGACTAACGGTAGTGTCGCCCCAATACTCAAAATTATACCGAATATCGCTTCAAGTTCTTCAACAACGGCATTATAATTTGTTGTTGTGATACGGGCCTTCCTCCGACTCCATCGCTTTCAGAAAGTCCCTTGCAAGCAAACCCTTCAAATAGTTAAGCTAATAAACGCCGAACACTTTTCATTATTATTAGACGAACTATCGAATCTGTTCCAAAAAAATTGTCAACGTAAACTTTCTCCTAAGAAAGGAGCCAATTAAATGTTTGGGAACAGAACAATGACAGGGCGGACTGAAATTTCATCAGCCAGATCGCGGACATCAGCTTTTGTTGTAATATCAGGTTTTACAGCTAGACTTCATTGCCATTTCTAACAGATTGTCGTTACTAGGCTTCAATTTTTACTAGTGTCTGCTATCAGGCGCCTTTAGACACAATATTTTTAGCATACTTATTTGCATTAACCTATCGGTTGGCATACTTCCTATATAATTCTTGCTTCTACACAGCCGTATGTATTGTCGACGATAACGGCTTAAGCATTTCCGAGTTAAACGCTATGCTTTTAACTACATCAAAGTTTGGTTTTCGATGGCCAAAACTGAAATCGTTTTTGTTGTATTTAAATATTTTTACTAGACATCTTGTAGAACGTTGGCCTGATCCTTTAACATTTGCAGATCGAATATGTACTAATTTAAAACTTAAACAGGACTAAAATCTAACACTAACTACATGTACTAACTTAAACACCGCGAAAACAGGACTAAATCTCAAAAGGACTTGTTAGCACACATAATGTAACGATGAAAATGTAAAACTACGCAAACATTATATACTTGATAGCTATAATGGGATGTTATAATCTATGAACAAGTCTGTTTCACATACCCATGTCATATTCAACCATACGTCATGGCATAGTAAGAAAACTTTTACAAGACCTAACTCGTGTATAGCGCTGATCTTGCTGCGAATATGAACCGCTGGACACCTATCTAAAAGTAAAAGCTGGAACTTGTATTCTCTTTAGAAATGGCGACTGACCATTGAAAGCTACTATCGTGAAAAATTGGAATTGTGGTAAACCCGTGTCTTATTCGACAAATTGGTCACCGATACAGTTGCATAATCTCAACCGTTGCCTGTGCGCAATAAATTCAATAATTGCCTCGCAGCCTTTTTATGACGCGCAGGAGCGCGTCATAATTAAATTTGTTAGTCTTGTGCTATTTTAATTTTTGTCACTAACTTTATTAAACTTTAGTCTTTATCTCGAAAACTATTTGTAGCAGAAAAATGATTTTTTCGTTATTCGCCATAACTTTTTACAGGCATTAATTTAAAGTGTCGAATGGTATACTTTTTCTGGCATGGCACAGAGTTTGGGCATATAGTTCAAGTTCTACTATATTTTTTGTAGCTATGTTATTTGCATATTATCAACCAAATTTGGCCGTTTGTTATCTTTTATATTTATTTTATTTTATTTTGTCTTAATAAAAACATTTTGTTAATCCACTATGTTGATTGATTATGACAGTATGCAAATTTTGTGACTATTTCCTTTTGTATGGAGCTTGGATTTTAATTCATGTTTAGGTAGTTTGAGAAGTGAGAGGAAGCATTACAGCTTAGCTCGTTTAGTTTGTTTCTGATTGTTTACGCTTGCACCAGGGACAATATGAAATGTTTTGTTGATGAACATGACTTTACATGGTGTCAAAATAGTTGTTTAAAGTTTCCAGGCAATTACTCGTGCGCTACCGATAGCTTTTTCGATATATTTTATTACTGTATGTTTGTGAATTTTAGCTCTGAGCTGCAATCTTTCGAGAACAGTACATTCGGTTTTAACTTGTTAAATTGTGCGTCGTTCACAGAGACCTGCGTGCACTAATAGCACACCGTAAGCTATTGCAAAGACGATATATTTTCGTTATATTATTGCAGAGTGTAGTGAATTTCTATTTTTGGTTCCAGCAATAGCGTTACGCATAAATATTGATGCTGCAATAACGTTTACATTTGGTGCACATAACAAAGAAACTGTATATTGTTGTTGCAACATCAACAGCTTGCTCAATGCTATTGAAGCGACAATAGTTTTCTCGTAGTATGTTAGCAACAGTGCAATATATGAGTTTACAAAATTTCAAAAATTACCTATCTCCTGCCTTAACTACTTCCGCATGCGTCCCCCTCTCCGCAGGAACCACATACGCTCATGAAGCCGTCGGGCCTTGTTCGCGTATGATATGGGTGTTGTCTTAACATAAGGTATTTGAAATATTGTTTCTCTAGAGAAAAGGTTTATGGAGTTCGATTATAATGGTATGTAAAATACCGGCGTTTCCTCCATATTGTTTAAACATGGGGGTGCAGACAGTCGACAATCTATACTGCGCGATCTGCCATCTGTGTTGGGACATAAAATAAAAAACTTTCTGTCAGCAAGGCTTGAAATTAGCACCTGCAAAAACAAGCGGCCATAACAAAAATTTGTTACTGGTAAACTTGATGTCATACCATGTATAGCGCGTACATGCCGAAACAGGGGTTGAGGGAAACTATCCACCTGAGGCATCGGATTATACCCCATTAGGCCCCGGCCTACTCAATTCCGCCTCCCCCCCCGCGCGGTGCGCTACGCCTCCTACGCCGAAGGCGCACGGAAATTTAATTTTAGCAAACATAGGGTGAAAATAGGTCAAAATTGGGTGCAAGTTAGCAAAAGGGCATCCTCGGGGAGTGTGGAGGTCGTGAACATTTTTCAGAACCCCCTGGAGGGTATTTAGCCAATGAGGTCCTCTGCCCTCTAAGATGGTACTTCCGCTCCTGTCAGGCCCGTGCCTAGGGTATGTGAGGCCCCCCCCAAACTTTTAGTTGGGCCCCTTGTTAAACCTATTCATAGCAATGCATGACTCAATTTTGGAATGAATGTCTATTTCAACAAGCTTAGCATAAAGCTTTTTGTAGCAAGATAAATAGGAGAACTCGTTAGAAAGGTTACTATGTACATCAACTACACATGTCAGCCCTGCACACGGAATCAAGTAACTAGCCCACTATAAAAAATCTGACTTTGCGCAATATAGCAGAACATGCTACTTGGATAGAGAAGCACAGGAAAAATCAGATACCGCCACCTTTCCCAATGTCTTCAGCTGACACCTTTTAACGTCTTTTATTTCGTTGCGGTCAACAGAAAAACAAATTACTGCCATCACTGACAGTCGAGAGTTTTTACAGTGGACTTCATCGCAACGCCACCCAAAACAAGCTGTATTTCAGTCACTTAAAATTGTTTGCGTCGTGATTTGGCTTCAGCAAAACTGTTCACAACGGAATCATAATGCAATTCACGAGTTGTTTCGTGTTCTATCGATATCATAGCCAGAGCAGAAAGTCTTTCATCAGCCATTGTTGAGCGGTGAAAAGACTTAATAAGTTTCAGCTTACTAAAACTTCGCGCGCTATCTTGCAACGTTGTTTGAATATCACTGTTTTGTTCAACAGCGGTATGTTCCGCATCTTCAATGTCAACGTCCCTTACATCATCACCTTTATCTTTTAACGTTTGTGAGAAATAGCTGGTAAGCTTGGGCAATTTTTCCACCATTTCATCCATTTCCTCCTTCCGCTTCCGTTTAGAATACCCGCTACTGTATACCCTCTTCATTATTATTCACTCTCTAACAAATAAACAATTTCTGAAAATAAAAACATAACAATATTGGTACTGGATACAAAATCAACGGACAAATTAAAAGTTTTTGGGCAGAATAAATGGGCTACAGGGATCCTATTTTTAATTTTTTGATCCTGAAAAGCATTTTTGCAGTTTAACCCTATAATGCTATTTACTGGTGTGGCCGCCAGACTAAACCTATCCGGATAAAAGAAGCTTTGGGTGAGAATGGAGCGAAAATCATAAATGTTTCATGTTATTAAAATTTCCATGTCACGATATATCGGTGATTGGCTCCAATTGAGAACTGGACAGCGGTTGGCAGCTTACAGGTATACGTCACTGTCCAGATGCCATTCTGCATGCAAAAATAACATGATCATGAGATCAAATGTCTGCCTCAAATGTCGTTGGTGTTACGTTAAGTCCAATCCCTACAAGAATCCCTATACGGATTACACAGTACCAACAACACAACCAGGCTGTTCCTGCTAGAGCTAGTATTGCTTTTTTATTCTACTTTTTCAGTTTTAACCGGATAATTTTCATCACTTAGCTGCTATTCTCAACTCTGAACTCAACCAAAATAGTTAAACATACTTTTCTTTAGTCACAAGCCAGTGGCGGACATAGCAAAGTTCGTCTGCGGCCCTAACCACTACTATGAGTCGCAAATACAAGAAACCATTAGATGGTTTTGAAGGTTTAGCCCCACCCTCCCCGTTTCAACATTCTGATCTCGCCTCTGCAACCATGATTTCCGGATTGCCTGCCTTGTTAATTCAATAGCTTGTTACAAGTTGGCCTAATGCCAAAAACTGGGAAAAGTAACGTTCTAACTCAGCTAAAACGTCAAAATAATTTATATATGGCAAAAATTACATGTAAACCCGAAACATATGTTTGGTTTTGAATAAAAGCCATCGCAAAAACAGCAAAAATATATACATCGACTAAACTAAACGAAAAAGCAGCAACGCTATGTGTCAGATTTTTGTTGTAGATGAAAAATAAGCAATTTAGAATGGAAAAAATCTCTAAATTTAACTAAAAAACACCCACATCTCATCAAAGCGCCAAAAAATTTTCAGCAACAGCATACGATTTGTAAGAGAAAAGTAAACATTCAGATTCGATTCGAATAAAATCTAATTCGGAGGCCGGGCTCCGGAAGGGGCCCCTACGGAGCCCGAGGCCCCCCCCCAGGGGGGTAGGGGGGCACTAAGCACGGCCCTGGCTCCTGTCGACCCCGGCTAGCCCCATAGAGACCTCAGCGTCAAAGTGGAGTTAATCTTGCATTTTATACTAAACGGTTCTTTCGCCATTGTTATGAAATATGGTACAAATTTCCCTAAACTATTCGCCTTGAAGCGTAGAGGACTCTTTGCGTCCAAATTAAACGATGTTTTATCCTAAGAGCAATTGACTACATTTTAAATTTATATATAATAATTTATGGTGTGATCAAATTTCTTTCATCCAAACGAATTTTCTTCACTGTCTGTCATGATAATTGACTGGTGTTCGCATTCAAGAAGTAATTATCTATTAGACAAACAAACATTACACCGTATAACTTCAAAAACGCCCAGTAACAGTCATCAGCACATTACATCATAGATCTGTAATGTGAAGTCATCCATTCGTGTGGCACAGGATATACATTAATTTAAGTCAATAAAATTTAACTACCACATGCGTAAACGAGCTTGTGTTTTCAGCACACGCTTACCAGCAACATATGTAAACAAAATAAATTCGACAATTATTGACGATAAAAATTTTGGCCTACTGCTGCTTGGTAAGGCAACAATGAGGCATCTAAATATCTCCTCTAATTTTGTGGTATGCATACTATACGTAGAAATTTGCGCTAAGCATTTTTTCTCAACGATGTATATAAAGGAAGAAAAGTTTTTATTTTAACGAGTGCAGGATAGTGCATAAATTACTTTCATTGTAACAGGTCAGCTTTCGGGCATGATACATTAGATTAAATGGATAAAACGTCGTTTTATTTGGACAGAAACACACAACCTTGGCGCAGAGGTCTCTATAGGGCTAGCAGGGGTCGACAGGAGGGGAAGTCATCTTAGAGGGCGGAGGACCTCATTGGCTAAAGGCCCTCCAGGGGTTCTGAAAAATGTTCCCGAGGATGCCCTTTTGCTAACTTGCACCCAATTTTGGCCTATTTTCACTATATGTTTGCTAAAATTAAATTTCCGTGCGCCTTTGGCGTAGGAGGCGTAGCGCACCGGACGGGGGGGGGGGCGGAATTGAGTAGAGATAGGTAACTGTTGAAATTTTGTAAACTCATATGTTGCACTGTTGCTAACATGCTACGAGAAAACCATTGTAGCTGCATTTATGTTAGATTTTATTGTCGCTACAATAGCATTGAGCAAGCTATTGATGTTGCAACAATATAGTTTCTTTGTTGGATGCACCGAAAGCAAACGTTATTGCAACATCAATATGTATGTGCAACGATATTGCTGGTACCAAAAATAGAAAATCATTTCACTTAGCAATAATGTGGGATTCACGTTATAACGACCCCAACAGTTGAACTTTTGTCCCCCTGTAGTGTAGACTATACCGTAAAGACGGTGACAGTGACACCCACACCATATAACAAAATATGAGGGTGTCGGGCACACCCCTAGATACTTCATTTTGGCAATGCAGTGTTTCGGTGTTTTATGCTTGCCAATGCATTGTTTCTAGGGTATCCTGTAGGCCCTGTGTAAAATGACACCACGGGGTGGCGGAAACCCTCAGCAAAACGAAAAAGCAACGACGGTTCATTGACACCGTCTGCAATAAGCCAAACTATTAGCTAGCTTTGTTTGAAATTTATTTGAAACTTTATTCAAAAACACAGGGGTGTCTAAGACACCCTGTAGTCTAGGGTGTGCCTGCCACTGTGTGGGGTACATAAGTTCCAAGTGGTGGGGACATTATAACGTGAATCCCGCATAATACAACGAAAATATATAGTCCTTGCAATAGCTTACGGTGTGCTTTTTGTGCACGCAGATGTCTGTGAACAACGCATTGCTGCAGAAATCGAATGACTAATAAAGGTTGTTTTGTGTATTCGCGAGATGTTTTATGGGCTGCAGTTCTTGACGAATGTCCGTCAGTCAATTCAAGGGGTACAATGAATGCCAATTTATAGAATTACCCTTTTAATTAGCCACATACAGTTGCCTTTTTGATGTGATTGCGAACGCATTTAACTTTGAAAATATTAATTTGATTTCGCGTGTTCTAACACAAGAAAATCTTCACATATCAAATATTACTGTTACTACGCATTAGCAACATTAGTTAAATGTCGCTGGAACTAAAAGTTCAATTGTTATTTTGCAGCTTTCGATAAAGTTTGCCGATCCATTTTCGGTATATCTGGCGCCGATGAAATACAAGACATAGGCATGTCCGGTATTATCGGAGCTGCGATGGAGAAAAAATTTATTATGCGTATAGATAATAATTGCATATGCAAAAGAGATTACGGAAGACGAAGGCTTATAAAAAATTGTCTTGACAAATAAATAAAAACACTATCTAGCGGAAAGTCATATGAGGTATAATATAAGTTTGTAACATGGAACAAATAGGCTGGGTCACAGGTACCTGCATGTTCGTTAAATACAGTCCTCATTGTCATAACCACTAGCTACATTTTATACTTAACAAAAAGTGGCGGTGTACTACTGGGACTATACTAGTGCTGAGGAATTAATTGTTAAGATATTTTAATCATTAATTAAATTTTTACTGTTATTATTCTTCGAGAATAATATACGATTCGGTCCCAAAAAATTTAAAGTTGAGAATATTATCTAAATCTATATCCATACAATCGATATTATGATCACAAATATATTAAACCGGTTTTCCGTCATGAAATTTCTATCTAATTTCGCAGCTCCAGACTAGCTCTAAACATTCGGTCATGGATGTTTAAGTGATTTCGCCAATCGTTTTATACCAGAAATATTTGTCTAAACCGAAGGAATCCGATAAATGCTCAATATCATGGCCACTAATCGTTAAATCTATTACAATTGTAATAACGGTGACGCAGCTGCATGGCGCAACTTCCTAACACCATGCCCATACGACCCCGGCTATCGTAACCTCAAGGGCGGACCCTAAGTTTTCTATTTTAGCCACTTTTCTTGGTCAGACCCAAGAAGTTACGGAGCTTAGCAGGCCGCAGGCGCGCTTCACGGGGTGTGTTCGGACCCCGCCCGATTGGTTGCGCACGTGTCTAGTATCTTGGCATGATTGCTGAGGTCCCCCAGGGAGGTTGACACCGAAACCTGCTCACAGGTCATAATGTCAAACCGATATTCCCTGTCCTAGTCTAACGGAAGTTGTTTTATCTAACATGATATGAAGTGAAATGCGTGATAATTTAGCTTTACGATTTAAATTTTAAGTTTCACCTAGTTTATCCTCAGCAGAACACTTAATCCGCTGTAGCCACATGGCCCCCACAGGGTTCCGACGGACCCTGAAACGTTTAACGTCGGCTGTTCTAGCTTACAACTCGGTCTCCTGAGTGCGTAGATATCTAGAGGTAACGTTTTCCAATAAAATTTTATCTTCCGACCGAGTGTAACTATTAAGGCAATAAAATTCATAAGTAATTCGTTGGACCGTTCTCGCTGCAATACCATCACTCTAACAGATCAATAATGGTGGCGGACCGCTCGTGTCAGGGCTTGGGGTATGCTCGTCCGCAAGCCGTGGCACGAAGGGTCGGCCCGTCCAATTGGACGTCCTTATCACGCTAAGAATCCAATAACACGGGCACGTCAATTGATTTTCAACAATTTATTCACAAATGAAGTACAAAGTCAATTAACAATGGGCATTGGGTAAAGTACACGTGTAGTTTACAAACGATGACAGTAATACGCTACCCGTCCGAGTATTCGTCCCCGTGTCTAATGCGAAGGAGGAGGGAGAGGCGCGAGCGAGGGCGTTCCCGGCTGGGCCGGACCAGAATCAATATATCCGAGGCGTTCCACGTCGAACATTAACTAAGTCAATTGTCGCTCGGGCTATGCGTCTGGCGTGCTTCGAAGTTCGCTCTCAACAACGTGCGGCTATGCCTGCAATTCGAGCCATGCGGGGAAGGGAGGGGTCTCGGTGTAGCAATGACCGGGCATGAGCTCGGGTGCGGAGAAAGCAGGGGCCTACCGTACAAAATAAAACTTAATCATGGTAATAAAATCAAATATGGTACACGGCATAACATTGTCCAGACAAATGATGACTTATAAATGCCAATAAAAAAAAACTATCAGTCACGGTTTCATCAACGAGTCGCCTACATCTCGGTCCAAAGATAAAATGCGGTCCGCGGGCATTTCCTGTCTTACAGATGCTGCCTAGCGTCTCTAGCAAGTCACTCCTCTCATTCCTTCCTGAGGCCAGGTTCTTTGTTAATCCTGCATTTGCTGTTGTCTCAACAACTTGAATAGTCCAGCTGGGAATTCGACTATCCTGGGCCCTTATAATCGATAACCGGTATGCCGGTAGTGACGCGGCCGATTTTGGTGGCTGAGTAGCCCTTGAACTATGTTATATCAGGAAGTACTCCTGGCTACTATTCCGATCGCCTACATGGACGGGAGGCACGAGCAATTGTGATCCCTAGCGATTTCCTAGGCGACCGAGGCCGCACTTTTAACTGTTTTGACGTACTTTCGTGCCCGTCCCACAACTGGGACTCGTTTCGCCTAGGGTGGGTTGGGGTTGGTTGCTTTGGGGGTTGTTTCAGTTGGTGCCTTTCTTTCCTGTTTTCTTGCTTTGTTTCTTCGGTCTCTTTCGCTTCCCTTGTTGCTTTTTCTTTGTCTTGCCGTCCTCTCTCTATCGCTTATCCTATTGCCTTATTGCACTGTACACATCGAAATTGTACAGTGTCTCAACTGCACTGTCGAAATTGTGCAGTTGAGTTATCACCAAAATTTTAATGAATTTTACCAGAACTCGATAGTCGAGTGGATAATACGGAAAAATCTGCAGCGGACTTAAATTCTCCGTGCAGGATCTAAACCTAACGGGGGAAAATGAAAAAGGAGAGAGAGAAATGGTGCAAAAGCTGAATCGGGGCATACATAGTACATAGCCTAACGGGCAACCAGGGATAAAAATAAAAACTGCTTAAACTCAGCGATCAAGTCGCTCCAAAAAGAAAACGGGGTTTTGCACTCACTCGGTTTGGGGTCAAAATGGTTCGCGAGAGGTCGCGATTTTCTTTTTTTTTTCTTTATTGAAAAGAAGATGCTATAGCCAATTGTCTCTGTTCAGGGGTGGGCCGGGGTTTCGGAAGCAGGCACAGTGGTGGATTGTGATCACTAATCATGCGGTTGGTTCGTTTTGGCACAAGGAGTGTTCCTACTTACTATTGCCGAGCCTAACCACGTCTGCGTACTAGGGTGAACGTGAGTAGACTTAATAATTGAGCCAACACGATTTCGTAGCGAACGTGAAAGAGCCATATCTTTCACAAGCACCTAGTAACTTAATCGTGAGGAGCAGTCGAGGACTCGTAACGTCGGTAATTGATCCTTAGGTAATGCCGATGACAGCCGTCTGGCTAAAGAATAAACCAAATGCTGGCAAAATCGTACCAAGATTGTGCACCACTCGCTCCTTACGGAGTGCCAATACCTTATGCTCGAGCTGAAGTCACTTAGAATTTGTTTTGTCTTTTGTATTTCCCAAATTTTCTTAACTCAACTGACAAAATAGATTTTTAGGGCTTTCTAAAGCCCGACGGAGGCTAATCCTCCGTCCCTAACTGCAAAGTCAGTCCGAGCTCAAGCAGCGGCATGAGCATCGAACAGTCCACTAAGCTGTAATTTGGAAAACCACAACTCCAAGCAAAGAGAAACAAGCAAATCCCTATGGTTCCATCGGTAAATTTTACCGTGGTCTGCTCAGGAAAAAGTCAATCAACCTAACTCAAGAGTAACAAGTCATGCAAAACACGGACGAGAGGCGTCCCCTTTTTTATCCGGCCCTACCTAAGACCACGGGGAATCAGAACTACTTCGACTTTTGTGTTCACAACCTAATACCCCCCGTGCAATCACTCAACAGGCCCAAAACGGGACTCGACTCGAGGAGGTTTTGTCAAAGAACATGTAAAAGTGTACTCAGTTGACGTGGGAATGTGAGACGTCCTCCGACGGGCGTCTGATCAAGCTATCGAAGGTAGAAAACGCGTTCCTACTAATCAAGTTTCAACAGTCTGTTACATCTCGATCTGGGGAAAATAAACCCCCATTCACTCTATCCTCCTCCTGACTTACAACCTTTGATCCGGGACAGCGATAGCTAGTCCCCTTCCGCGAGACGAAAGATGTCTACGCGGGTCCTCCGTCGATCGAACCCCATTCCATACGCCAGTCGAAAAACAAAAACACGAAAGAGTAACCAAAGCTGCGAAACAACACAATAAAATTCAAGCGTCGGAGCCGGTCAGTAAAGTCGACCGAACTCCGCGCTGCCGAAGTCGAACTGATTCCTAGAGACGACGCGGTAGTCGTCGCTTCAAAATTTTCTGCTGTGTTGAAGCATGGCGATTTTGTCGCCATCCAATCGGCGACGATCTTTTGACGCCCACTTTTTCGAGGTCAAACCCGGGCGCCCAATCGAAAAATTCCCAAGATTTTGATTTTGACAGCTATCGTAAACCCTGGGATCCCGTTAGAGAGAGTCGGCTTCAATCGAAATCGCCGACATCAAATTTGAACCCTCCGATTACTCGGAGGTCGACCATCTGTGCTTTTTAGCTGAAACTCTGATGTAACCTCCAAAAGTTATGTCAAGAATGTATTTGGAGATCATTACTCAGATCACTTAAGCTCATTACTTAATCCTAAATCGACTGTTAAAACCCCAACTGTTCTACAAAAATGGTTGGGTCACCCGTCAAATTTCAAAATTTTAAATCTTTTCCCGTTATAAAGTACTTAAGATAAGCTAGAAGATGTCTCTTCTCGGTGATCTGGTCCTCATCCATCAAATTTCCCCCAGCTAACTCGCCGATTTAAAGCCAAATTTCTGCTCTTTCGCGAGTTAGCTGCCTCATCCATCA